>CM038114.1:15980877-16030775 GCA_001642375.2 Mentha longifolia | reverse complement strand
AAAAAAGGGAAAGCAACGGGGAAGGAGGGCGATGGGGAAAGAGGGAGGGCAACAAAGAGGGAGGAGATGGAGGGAGGGTAATGGAGATGTAGGAGATGGAGAGAGGCGTCAGAACACTGAATGAATGTTGATGGAGATGAATTTATTGGGCTAGAGTTTTTTTTTTGGGTTGGGGGTATTTTTGGGAGAAATTCTATTAATTAGATGATAATTATGGGACAATTAGTAGCCCTATTTTTTGACTAATTATGTGTTTAAATGGTTAATTATTTCCAAAAAAGGAAATGAGTAAATAGGTGCGGGACATCCCAAAAATGAAAATGAGTCAGTAGGCTCAGACCGGAGTGATATAAAACACTAAGAAAAATTCTAACTTAAGTAACTAAGGGAATTTAGTCAATTTCTCACTATCTATAATCAGAGCCTAGAGGTTTGTGTGTGTGAAATTAGGTGGGCTAGCCTTTCAAATATAATAGCCGCAAATACATTCTCACTAACTTTGATTTTAGCATCTTTCCCATGTCGCATTTTATTAGTGAACAATTCTTTCAAAAAATTTGCGTATTTGGAAACTTGTTTAATTGCATCAATTAGAGGCAAGTGATTAACTTGTATATAAATATCCAATGATATAGTGACGTTCAATTTACATATTGACATTATTCTCTTTTTAGAATGGCCGATAAAAATGAGAAAAACCCTCCTTTCACTAATTCATCCAAGAAAACACCACAAAAAAACTCCACCATCCTCCAAAAAGAGTACTCCGTAATAAACATATGTTTTTTACATTCTCATGGAGACCTCATATTTTCATAAGCTAATTATGTCAACTAGAAGCAGGGGTGAGCAAATTGATCCAAAAACCAAAAACTAAACCAAACCAAACTAAAATATTTAATTTGGTTCAGGTTAGTTTGGTTAATTTGGTTTGAAATTAACTATTTTTTGATTTTTCGGTTTGGATCGGGTTCATTTTCTTAAAATCAAACAAAATCAAAAAACCAAATTATAACACTTGAATTAATAATATTTATATACTAAAATTTAATTGTATATGTTTATAATATTTCCTAAAATTGGTCACTCTTAATCTTCTTATTTTCATATTTAGTATTGGTGTCTTGTGACTTTTTGAACACTGAAAACTTATTATATTGTTGATTTTCGATGATTTGGTTATTTTTTTTACAACGATTGCAACGTATGTACTTGTCAATTATTTTGTTAATGTTGAATTTACTTATTGTTATTTTGTTTGATATAATATTTATTTGTTGGTTATTATTTGACTCGAAATCTTATATTTGTATTGTTTTGATTTTATGAATTATTGGTACTGGAGTGATATCATATTTAGTATTTAAAAAAAATAAGAATTTTTTTTGGTTAATTCGGTTTGGTTTCCAAATAATTTTGGTTTGGTTTGGATGTAATTTTAAAAAAAAATTGTTATTTGATTTGATTATATATTTTAAGGCAAAACCAAAATCAAATAACTGAATGCTCACCCCTAATTAGAAGGCAATAATTTTTTTAAAAAAACTTTGTTGATGAGATAGGAGGATTTGTGTGGGGGTGGGGTGAATCGATTTTAATTAATGCATTAGGGGTGTTTAGGGTTATAAAATTGGGCCTAATTTTTGCCAAATGTGAAAAGTTTTAATTTAGGCAGCAGCATAGCTCAAAATGGCATAAAGTGACATTTTTTTTTTTTTGCAAAATTATTTTAATAATAATAATACGAAGAAGCTGTCTTGTCTAGGAGAATAAAGTTAAATAATCTTATGTTTAAACTAATTCATGATTACGAAAGTCAACAAAATCAAAGATTAAAAAACGTTTATACATTAAAAAAAAAAAGTTTCAAACGAGATTATGGTAGCTTAATTGAAATTGTCCTCCTAAAAATTCTAAGAACTAACAATCATTGGTCAAATTCTGTGTCTCACACTCGTGGGCCTCGTGGCTGCTCTGTCACCCAGCTCTCCAAGCTATATATATATATTATTATTAAAAACAGCTTTAGAATCGAAAGAATCATTTCCTAATTTCTCCATTAATTGCATTCATACGGCTGCACATTTCTTTTTTCCTGATTTATTTCCCAATAACTCATCTCACTGAAGAACATAAGAGATAGAAGTTGAGGGCATTGAAGCAGGTAATCATATCGAACTTTTTGCTTGTTTTCGTGTTGCTTGCTTCCAGTACGAAGTTGTTGCGATCATTTTCCTCGTTTAATTTATCGCTCTCTCTCACTTCAATTAAAACGAAGGAAAATGCCCAGAAAATTACGACTTCTAAGCTTGTGAAAGGATATTTTGTTGTTCTGTTCATCTCTCGTTAAAAATGGGGGTTTAGCGTGTTGGGTGTTTGACTAGGTTAAACCTATCGTGTTTTGGCATATAGCAGTGCATTGAGATTATCTTTTATGTATCAGTGATCTGGGCTTGTTATCACTTTTTGCTTCACTTAACCTCGTCGGCTGTGAAAATTGCTGCCACGTGCTTGCCTGGTGCTTTGATCCTTGATTCTGTACATATTTCTGTTATACTTTTATCTCGTACGTACATTTTTGATTTTGTGTAATTGTTGTGTGGTCCTTTTGGGTGTACAGTATATTGCAATGGCAAGGAAGATGCTTATTGATGGGGAGTTGGACAAACCAATGAGCTGGAAAGTCACTATGACTTCGATTTGTTTGTGATCGGAGCAGGCAGTGGTGGGGTTCGTGCATCGCGATTTTCAGCCCAAAATGGAGCTAAGGTATAATTTCTGAAATTTGATTTCCTGAGTTATCATGAAATGATAAGGTTTATATTTCAAACCTATTTCTATTTCTATTTCTAGGGGCTGACTGGCTGTGCACTATGGCTGACTTAGAATATCTTAGTTGCTCTGTTTAATCATATGACAAACTCACTTGTTTTGCATGCATTTCTTCCTATGTACTTCGTTTCCCACTTAATGAAACTATAAGTATTGTAGTGGGGCATCTAAAAGCACTTTTTTCCTTCCGTTGTTTGTAATTGACCATAGATATCTTACTTTGATAGGATTTTCATCCCCAGTTTGTGTTATACATATTAGTTGTCCTCTTCCCACTTTATGGCCTTGGATGTCGTTTAGAGTTCATGTGACCATCGTTTTTCTATCCGATGTGTTCCTCAGGTAGTTCAAGGTTCTTTGTGATTTTATAATTTATTTGACAGAATTTAACTATATTTCCAGGTTGGTATCTGCGAGCTTCCATTTCATCCTATCAGCTCTGAAGTTATTGGAGGAGTTGGCGGAACGTAAGTCTATAAAATTGTGGAGTCATTAAGTCTTGTAGTTATCATCTCCTCTTTTAGCCATATGAATGGTTGTCTGGACTTTGGCTAGTGTTGCTGGATTTTTTTCTAGTCTGTGCTACACATCTTTCCTTATCTTGTTCGCCTTTTATGTCATGTTTAGATTTGATAATTGATGTCTTACCTGACTGTGAATGTGGAATTTGGTGACAAGTTGGGATTTGTTGTATTAGAAATGGCTCACACACCTTAAAAGCCTCCTCATTATACCAATTCAAAAGGACTGGAATTTCATTTTTTTATGCTATTACTAGTATTTTTCAAGAAATGAAAATTCAACTGCTGACTGTCAAGTGGGGCTGTTTGACTAATACAAATGCAATTTGATTTTGCCTTCACTCCAACAGTGTACTTTCCAGCTGTATTCTTTTTAAATTTGGGATGTAGTTTGCATATTGTTACTATGTGCAATTTAAGGCACTATATCTTGAGGTTCTCGAGATTAGATCAGTTTTTATATTGCCCTTTCTGACGTTGTCCATTACTTAGTTCTTGGTTGCTGTATATCTGCTTCCACATAAATTAAGAAAAGTGGGCATTTAACATTTCTACGGGAAGCCGGGGACAAAGATGGTTCTGGAGAATGTTGATTTGAGCTTTCTGACTATCTTAACATTAGTAATTATGTACATTAAATAAGATGATATGCATGAATGATATCCACGTGGCAAGATTTTTCCCCTCTCTTGCTGAAGGGGATTCTGTTAGGTAGTGCATTTTGTTTATGTGTTTTGTACTCTGAACGGCAGCTTTCGGGATAATGAGTTTGTGAATTAAGCTTAATAATTAATACTTTTATATTTTCCAGGTGTGTGATTCGTGGTTGTGTTCCTAAGAAGATTTTGGTATATGGCGCTTCTTTTGGGCCTGAACTAGAGGTGAGATTCTGATTAAATGATATGAGGAGATGATTGATTGTTCTGTTGTGTGTTGTCAGTTTTGTTATGTCTGTTAGCTTCACTAGCTTTACTTATTCAATAGGAGTACCCGTTCTACAGGGCCTAAACCAGAGGTTACACTTTGATTTGTATGAATGATTGAAATATGTGTTGTATTTCTGAAAATCTCTGTTTGCTCGTCTTGTTTTTCTCATTGGATATAAGTATCTAGTCTTTAATAATGCTTCAAAAGAGAGTCCCTTGGTCTCTGTCCCTTTTATGATTATATCCTTTGTTGGAAATTCATAGCTTCATATATTTAAAAGTAGCATATTTTTTGCTTCTTTTCCACATTAGTGCATAATAGTTGATGGTTTGTTTCTGGAAATATTAATTTAGTAGTATTGATTCTTCTGGTTAGAATGTAACGGGTCGATAGTAAACCTTATGTAACTGCGTTGTTATCTTATAGATTGTCTCTTGTTCTCTAAAATGCTAATTCTAGTTTCCAATTATATATGTACTTTAATCAATGCAGGACGCAAGGAATTATGGGTGGGAAGTGAATGATAGAATTGATTTCAATTGGAAGAAACTCTTACAAAAGAAGGTAAGTCAATATTTTCATAGTTAACTACTCCCTTGTTCAAAATAAGCATCGATTTAGCTTTGCACACATATTAAGAAATTAGTGAAGTACTCGCCCTGTTCTCTGTCATTTGGCTCCTTACTATTTGAGGCGTTTTTTTTTTTTCATTCGTCTTGTTCCTATTTTGAGCCCAAGAAAACCCAATTACTCGTACCTAATAGCCCACTTAAGGGTCATTACAGTTATAATGATAGGCGGGGCACTACCATATACTCCTATACTCTCTCCTTTCTTAAATACTGTGCCCAAAAGAAACGAGCCAAATCGGACGAAACGGAGGGAGTACCTAATATTTATATAACTTTAATATTAGGAGAAGACCTATAGGAAATACATTTTACTGAGACGACATATGGCTAAGCAGGCTTACTTTGAGGCCTGTTTTTCTCAAATAAAATCTGATTTTCCAGAAAATTGTTTGGCTCCCTTAACTTTTTAAAAGAGCTTATAAGCTCCCAGTTCTTATATGATGGTTTAAAGAGCTATCCTTATTCCTTCAAGCAAATGGAGATGAATGATGAACTAGGAAGAAAAATCAAACCCTACTTGAAAATTCAAACTCTACTTGTGAAAACTGTGATGAAATCTGATGACTAAATAAAAGGCTACTAATGGGAGATTACATTAAATGGAAAAAAAAAAAATGAGGCTTATCTCAGTATACCTACTTACTGTTATCATGATTATCAGATTTGTTTTTATTCACTTTCAGACTGAAGAAATAAATAGACTAACTGGGGTGTACAAGCGGTTACTTTCAAATGCTGGAGTTAAGCTATTTGAAGGAGAAGGAAGAGTTATTGGCCCTAATGATGTTGAAATTATTCAATTGGATGGAACAAAAATTAGTTATTCAGCAAAACACATTCTAATTGCAACTGGAAGCCGGGCTCAGCGTCCAGCTATTCCAGGCCAGGTATGTTCTATATGATCATAATGATGTACTAATCTTTTGACTTTAATTTGGGCAGTGGAGTTGATCTTAATGCTTTCTTGTAGTTTGTTTCCAACCCATGTCAAGTTTTTCTATTTCATTGTACCTAATAAATGCTCCCTCCATCCCGTTGAAAATGAGCCCTTTTTATTCAAGTTGAGACTATTATAATAATAAAAGGGCTCATTATAAACGGCACGGAGGGAGGACTTGGGATAATCTTTATCTATCTCTGTCTCCTTTTTTGCTTAGGAATTAGCCATCACATCAGATGAGGCATTGAGCCTGGAGGAGCTTCCTAAGCATGTTGTCATACTTGGTGGAGGGTATACTACATCTTTGTGCCTTTTTTCATGTATCTATGTAGGATTCTTAGAAACCTGTGTAAATGTTTGCTCTTTAATGTAGGTATATTGCTGTTGAGTTTGCCTCAATATGGCGAGGAATGGGAGCAACAGTGGATTTGTTCTTCAGAAAAGAACTTCCTTTAAGGTCATGAGATTTCTATGACTTTCACTCTTTGCGTTGGTTTGAGCTACCCACGGTTGTTATAAAGCTTTTAAATTATACACAAACTTAGAAATTGCTATTGTTTTATTTGCTAGTGTGGTTTCGAAATTTACGCTGTTTCATCCCAAGATTACTGGGTTCGTACTTTGCTTTGGGATCCCATGTCTATGCTATATTGGGATATTTAGCATTTGAAATTTTATCCTGTGACATTGTTTAAACTACCAAACACAATGAATAATGTTTCTTGCGAATTTGATAGGATCAATCATTATAAGTGGATAGCAGTTTAATTTTATACCTATTATGGGTGAACTTGATAAGATTAATCATTATAGCCAGATAACAGATTGATGCTTTACCTTTTTTGGATGAACTTGTCTTAGTTTCTCTCCCTTTGCAAATAAGCTTTTTCAAAAGTATCCATGCATATTTGATACTCTTGTAAGAAATGAAACCTACTTCTCCACTTAGATATAATGTTACTTGTATCCCATATCTACCTAGCTATGTCTATCATAGTTCGAGTCCATGTTGCTCCTGTTGGGTGGCAGACTAATTGTAGGCAATTTGAAATATTTAGATTCACTATCTATGCAACCGATAATCTGTAAATCTTCTGAAGATGGGTACTTTGGTTCATTTAATAAACTTATGATCCATAGTTCCGCCTTTTCTTTTAGGGTGCTTTTTGTTTAAGGTACTAGATATTAGAGTCGTATGGATTAATTTCTGAGAGATCCTAGTCCTCCGGCCAAGATAACTATGGGTACAGCTTTAGTTAAAGAACTGAGACAGAATATAGCACATTCAAAAAGGAAATGATACCACTGTGACTTTGAAGCCGATCTTGTCTTTTTGTCAATTCTCTAATATCCCATGAAAAATTTTAGTTGATAGATTGTTGATTTACTGGATCTCATTCCTTTTGACATAAAATCTTACCAGAGGGTTTGATGCTGAGATGCGAGCAGCCGTTGCAAGAAATCTGGAGGGCAGGGGCATTAACCTTCATCCTCAGACAAGCTTGACAGAGGTGCTTTCTCAATGCTTTCTTCATATTTCTTTTTGCTTGCATTGACATTTGAAAAAAAACACACAATTGAAAGAAGAAAACAAGGCTGATAACAGAAAATTTGATCATGTTGTTGCCTGTGTTACAAACTTACAATGCTCGATCTTTAGATCCATGTTTTTTCGAGAATATTGTATATCAGATTATCAGTTAATTTCAACATTTAATGCAATCACTTTATAATGCAGCTTGTGAAAACAGAAGGGGGAATAAAAGTTCGTACCGACCATGGTGAAGAAATTGTGGCTGATGCAGTGCTCTTTGCCACTGGTAATTCTATTGTCACTGCTTAAGTTTTCATTGATATTTAAATTACCAGCTAAACATAGTCAGAAGCTTTATATGATTGTCGCCTCGGTTGTAGGTAGGGCTCCTAACTCAAAAAGGTTGAATCTGGAAGCAGTAGGTGTTGAGCTTGATAAGAGTGGAGCTATAAAGGTGAGCTCTAATTTACTGAATGTTCTTGGAATTTTGCCCCATATTACTTCTTTACCGAGCAATCTTAAATATGAAAAAAGATGGAGAGAAGGATGAAACGATTGAAGTACTACAGAGTCATTGAATGTGGCAGACTTAATCATCTCTATATTGATATAGTGAGTAATGAATTGGATGAACTTGGATGATGCCTTGAGGCCTTTTCAAGCATGGATATTATTGGCTTAATGATCAAAATCTCTCATGTTGCATTATTTTAGTTTGATATGGAAGTTTAATTTCTGGCTTGGTGAATTGTAACTCATTTCGTTTTTAAAATGCCAGGTTGATAAATACTCTCAAACCAATATACCTAGCATATGGGCCATAGGTGATGTTACAAATCGAATGAATCTTACTCCAGTAGCTTTGATGGAAGGCACCTACTTTGCAGTATGTTACCTGAAATTCTCTCTATGACTTCTGTGTTTATTTCTGTAATCGTGTTCAGTTATGTATTGGGCATATTTTAATTTTCTCTATGCTTTGGTATTGTTTATTGCAGAATACTGTATTTGGTGGAAAACCGATGGCTCCTGATTACAATCATATTCCTTGTGCTGTGTTCTGGTATCACAACCTTTTTCCTAATCGAACTTTATTTTAATCTTTTATCTTTCATGTCAAAATGGGTTAGGTTATACATTTTCTCTCATGAACCATACTACATTCTCAAGTTGGCATATCTTTTGGGTTTAGATGTGTCGATTACTTAGCCTGTTTAAAGAAATACTTTTAGCAATCCATTGGTCATCTAATCACCAAAGCGATTGAGGTCACAATATTCCTTTGGTATTCCACTATTTTCCAATATTTGTTTAGTTGTTCCAGTCAGGACTGCAATTCACCAATTTCTTAACACTTGTTTAATTTTCTAAAGCCTCTATTGAATCTCTCTGTGGTATTTTACTTGGCAGCATTCCACCACTCTCTGTAGTTGGTCTCAGCGAGGAAGAGGCTGTAGAGAAAGCAACTGGCGACATTTTGGTTTTCACATCTACATTTAATCCCATGAAGAACACCATTTCTGGGTATGCTCTCAGAAATGAAATGCTTAATATATATTCTAATATTGATCAAAACCTAATGAGCTGCTGGAGATAGGAATTTATTCCCAATGATATTCTTCAGACCCAATTCCTAATTTCTGGCGGTCATCTCTTAATTATGAATCTTTTCCAGGTTGTCAAATTTATGCGCCTGATACTATTATATCTGTATAAAAAAATTAAAAAATATTGCCATAAGTGGTATCGAGGATGGTTCAGTTTCTTGAAAATATGGGTAACATAATCTTTCTATGAATATTAAATGTTTTGCAGACGTCAAGAGAAAACTGTTATGAAGCTCATTGTCGATGCTGACACTGATAAAGTAATTGGAGCATCCATGTGTGGGCCAGACGCAGCTGAAATCATGCAGGTTTGATTCATCATTTCAATTTGTGGCTTACTGGCTTTAGTTCATTGCCTTGTCTTTGAAAGAAACAGAAAAAGTTTTTTCTTAGTAGTCTTATCAGAAAAAAGAAAAAAAAAGAAAAAAAAAAAAAAAGAATTATGCTTTTATTTTATACGCTGACTTGGGTGTGTCCTTACAAACCATAACTTTGTATTGTCTGTCACAGGGCATTGCCATTGCTCTTAGATGTGGAGCTACCAAAGCACAATTCGACACTACTGTGAGTTTCACCCCTCTCTCTCTCTCTCTCTCTCCCCCCCCCCCCCCCCCCACCATGTAGGAAAAACAAGTATTTTGGAAATAATTATTTGATTGATATTTGGCAGATTGGGATTCACCCTTCTGCTGCGGAAGAATTTGTAACAATGCGGTCAGTGACGAGGCGAATCTCCCCGACTAAACCTAAGACCAACCTGTGAGACAGTCGTACAATTGTTCGTATTTGGACACAATATTATAAAGATGAATCATGTTTTCTCTAATACGCCATAGATTTGGTTCTTTAATTTAAGGTTTTGGTTATATATTGTCCCAAATATGATATAGCTTCAAATGTAGAATAAAGCTCGTCTATACGCTAGTTTCTTGAATAAATTAAAGCTGCATTTTTATTGGTGCTTGTGTTTGTTGATGCCATCATTTTCCCCTCCTTTTATGTTCAGTTACTGTTATTTTTTACAGTACTATATACTACTTTTATTAGGAGGCGAATGGATTGGTATGAAACATGAATGTTTTTAAATTGTACTCCCTCTTTCTCAACGTCTCAACATATTAATTCACTTTCTTAATTGGGTCCTAACATACTATTCCTATTACCTAAAAATATGGCAAAAAAGTTTTGGAGGGGGCAAATTTTATAATTAGTTGGGCTGATTGATTCTGCCTAGATTAAGTGGAAACAAGATAAAATAAAATTTCGCACCCTAACCGTCATATAAAAACCAAAACCAACACATATCTTGCTATTCAGAAGGAGCCTCTCTCTCTCTCTGTCCTCTCTCTTGCCCCTTGTTCTTCCACCCTCGATCTTGCTATTCAGAAATCAGAAGGAACCAAAATTAGTATATCGTCAATTTCGTGGAAATCTTTTTAGATATCAAACCTTTTCATCTTGAAGCCAACGGTAGGTTAGATAGGTTTCTGTGTCCAGAAGTTTATTACTATTATATACGGAGTATTATTTATGATAATTTTTATTATAAAAATATTTTTTATTATTATTTTATAATGAACTTAAAACTTCTCAAAAAATTATATACTCTTGTAAAAAAATCAATCTCTTATATAATCAATTAAATGAAAGAAAATAATATCTTCCCTTCGTCCTATTATTGAAGTCCCACTTTTTTTATTTTATTCATCACATATATACATCAATCGAGACAACAATATTAGGACGGAAAGAGTAAAATTGATTTGGATTATTGAATCCTAAGCAATTACAAAAACTCAAGAGATTAAAATTGAAGGAAAAGTGAAATAGAACTAAAAGAAATCGATAGTGATACAGCAAAATTGAGATAAATGTTTACAAGGTGCACCAAATCAACTTGTTGGAGGGAATTTTTAGTCTTAGTAACGTTAATCAAACCAAATAATAATAATAATAATAATAATAATAATAATAATAATAATAATAATAATAATAATAATAATAATAATAATAATAATGATGATGATGATGATGATGTCTTGGAACAAGTAATCAGTAAGAATCCAGAAAAAAATATACAACTTTTCTTATTCTAAAATCCGTAAAAAAAATCAAACACAAAATCTGCAAAAAATAAAAATAAAAAATAAAATATAATACTTTCCCAAACCACATTCTTTGTCAAACCAAAAGAGACCTGAAAGTAATTTCACTTTTAAAAGTGTGTACTTGTTAAGTTTCAGCCCCAAATGGTAAAGTTTTGAGCCCACGAGTGAGAGGGGTATAGAAAAATGCAACTTTTAACGACCATAAATTGAATAGGAGATGCAAAGGATTTGGCTTGAAATCTACACCTAACTTGACTGTTAAAATTTTCAATGTAGAGTATGCACTACAAGAATTTAAACTCCGCAAAATTGGGAAAGAAATGGTACGGAAAAATTCTATGAGGGAGTGGGAGTTGATATATGAAAACATAGACGAATCTTTATATATAGGCGAGGCGAAGAACATCATGGAAAGGGGCAAACAGCTTGACGGAGTGCTGAATTCAAGTTATGAAGATCTACCTTATTAATTGAAAATCTATGCCAAATGTGGATAACACAAGGCTTGATTTCAGATGAGAAATACTCGAGGAAAAAGAGGCTTCTTTAGTGGACGTTGCCCAGTTTTACTTGCATGAGTTGAAGCGAACATTCACATGTCACAATCTTCATGTCCTTGTCAATTTATGTTCATTTAGGGAAGATCGTTAGCTCAAGCCTAGCTTCTTTGTACTTGGACATGGGAGAATGCGAAATTGAGGAAGATCATCAGCTGATCTCTACTCATCTCGCTCGGCAATGCTTCTTGCACTACTCTCATTCTCAACACTTCCAATAACCTTTTTTCAGCTTCTAAATTTAACTTATAATCTTATTTTTCAATTTATAGTTGATAATTATCAATAAGGATAGATTGTTTCATATATCAAGGTCTTTTCATAGAAGAGTTTCTTTTCTTCCTAATCTAGTTGCAGTATTTCTTTTACTATAGTAGGACAGAAATGATTTAAGCCATCTTTGCATTGCTAGAGCATGCCAAATAAATCGACAGATCGCTACTGGGCTCTTTTAAAGCCGAAATGTACCTCTATATACCATTAAATTCGTACTTGGGATTGAAGGAGATTCTGACGGCAATACTTGAAGACAATCTACAGCTCCAAAGGAAATTTGGAGACATAAGAGATTGTTTTGGCCTTCGTCCACCTGTTATTATCGCAGTACTGTCTGAAAATACAAAGACTATCTCGAGACCTTGACTAATTTTAACTGCAAAATCTTATAAGAAAAATCAATCTTGAGACTTTGACTGATTTGCATTCCAATTTTAATTCGATTCATACACACTGCTAGCAACTCAATTTAGTCACTTACACATCCCTTATCCTAAGAAAACAGGACAAGCCAGCTCATAGAAAGATAAAAACTGCATTATCATCGTAGATGAGAGTGTGTTATCTTCATTCAAGAACAAAATCCACACGCAAAGCAATAAGAAATCAAATAGTTGAGCACCATATTATTTGCAAGCAAAATACCGTGTGCAATAAAAACCAAGTAATTGACGAGGTTGTTGCTCTGGCTTATTTTTAGCTACCTGGTTTTGATGAGTTGGCTACATCTTTCAATCACTGTTTTAAGACCACAAACCATAGAAGAGATGAAGAGAAAAGAGACGAACATCTAAGGAAGCGACCAATCTAGGGTTCTCCACCGAGCTCAACTCTCAAGTTGTCATACGGGTACACCTTGGGTGCCTGTAGAGAACCAGAAAACATTAGGAAGAGAATAAGCTTCCACCTTTCATTCAGGAAAATGACTGGATCTGTACTAGGGACAAACTTAATCGCCCTCCCTCCTTTAATTTTAAAGTGGCTTCGACATTTTTCATCATCACAGCAGTACTAAAACAATGAGTCTTGACTTCTGAGTCACAGATCTTACAAATTGTATAATGGTCTTTGCTATCTAAATAATTAACAGCAGATTAAGAAGAATAAAGGCCAAATCCTCCAGTATGTCAAGAGTCAAGACTAGTTTGTTGAGATGCTCATCTAGTATTACTGAAGAAAGAATTGTTCCTCCAGCATATGCCAAAACATTACTAACAGCTCTTGCTCAGAAAACAATGTTGAGTATAAGCAAGAGGTGGAAGGAACTAATAGATATTAGTTTTATTCCTTCAATTATCTAAATACTTTGCATTAGTTTAGCCATCTCCAATTGCAGGACAAGTGCAGGAATTAATATAAATAACATATCGAGAAACCAACCAGGGCTGGCATTTATAACACAAATCTTCTAACTATTTCTCATTATCTAAACTATATTTATAGGAGGCTTTATCAACAGGATGCATAAAAGGAGCATAAATTAGAGATACAATATATTGTACAAAATAACAAGGTAAAATGACCATGTACTTCGAGACAGGGGCAGAGCAGTTTTTATTAGAAAGCAGATATAGCTGAGGATATTTTAGTTCTATGCTTCCTAAAAGCCCAGAATCCATCTTGGAAGATGTATCTCAGTGTTCTTGCTACTTCTAAACAACAGCCAAAACAAGATTTCACAAGGTTATGACGTCCTGATTAGGGATGTCAATTTAGCCTGAAACCCGCGGGTTGACCCAAGTAACCCGAGCCAAAAATGGGTTAAGGTTGAATATTTCTAACCCGAAAAAAATTTCAACCCGAATGGCCCGAACCGAATAGCCCGAAACCCGATAAGGCTAGCCCGGAAACTTGGCGGGTTGGCCCAATAACCCGAAAGTTTTCATTAATTAACTGTTAATTTTTATTATTTTGTTTCAAATATTAAAAGTTAAGTCTTGATTCAAATATTTGTGAAAAATATTATAATTTTCTATTATAAGTTGTATTCATCATAATATTTTCTCTATTTTGTATTTCACCACATAATAAAAAATGATTAATATAATCATTAAAAGAAAAATATATTCACATTTCATTGAGCTACTTATTATATATGCAAGTTGGAGTATCATAATACGAAATAAAATGACTTCAATGGTATAACATGATTTATTTATTTTTATATAATTATTGTTAAAAAAAAATCGTCAACTTCTTGGCCTGACGGGCTAGCCCGAGCCCCGAAGTTTAGGGTTAGGGTTGAAAATTTCTAGCCCGAAAAAAAATTCAACCCGAACCGAATAACCCGAAACCCGACAGGGCTGACCCGAACCCGCTCGGGTTGGCCCGATTGACATCCCTAGTCCTGATGCTCCATTGTCATCCCATGGTTTGCATTCTTTCACCAAATCAGTAATGTTAATTAAATGCATCAAAACACAGTTCTTAGTATGTAAAGATTAGGTGATCGTTAGGAACGAAAGGACAGCCGAGATTAATGGAATAAACTCCCCCAGAGAGGCCTGCAGTAAAACACGCTGCTACTACTTAATCTTCTCCAATGATACTCTAACCCTAATCCTCTAACCTTACACATAAATCATAAAGACTCTTCAAAGCCCATGCACAGATGGGGCCCAACCCAACACAAAACAACTAATAAGTTTATAATGAAAATACGACTCTAACAAAAAAAATCAAAACTACCAATAATCTGCCACAGCACACTTCCCACGAACATAAACTAAATACGGTGAATGAGCTCTATCATTAGTCCTTTTATCCCACACTCCCCGGAGTAGTTTTGAGTGATATCAAGTCAATAAAAGTTATGAAACCAATATCAGCTCCTGCTAAGAGAAGTATGATGCTTATTGGCTGCTCAAGTAACAAAGGATCAGCAGACAATTCACACGAAATCTCTGATAAGCCCTGAATTACATTTTCCAAAAGAGAGTTGAAACGTAATACTATTATATTTAGCAAATCTTTCTGTCTCTGGAACTAAGTTAGGCAAAACATATATCGCTTGCAACAATTGCTGATAGAAACCACTAGTAGTGGATGCCTAACATTTCTAGAATAAAGAATAAAAATGCTTACATCTATCTATACATGAGTATTTCCTAATGCTTCATAAGCAAAAGTTGCAACTTTAGCGAGGAACAACCTATGACACTCAAGTTTTCTTCCTTAATCTATACGAGGATAAAAACAGCCCCAATGTTTTTTTTTTTTTGGGGGGGGGGGGGATCCCAGAGCCATCTTATTTCACCATTTGCTCTAACTTATACTATAATCTTTTAGCAAATTACTACTACCTCTGTCTCACGATTACTGACCCCTTTCGTTTCGGCACGCCATTTCTATGCTTCTCGATAATGGGTTTTAAAATAAATTTTTAAAGTATTTTTTCTTTTACGGGATATTACTCGTAGTATCCCGTAAAAGAAATACTTAAGAAATTCATTTTAAAACTCATCATTGAGAAGCATGGAAATAGCGTGCCGAAACGAAATGGGTCAGTAATCGTGAGACGGAGGGAGTATTTACCAAGCCATTCCACTGCACATTATCTATCAGAATCCTGAGAGCAAAGTGAACAAAGAGAACTACACAGATGTACATCAATACTATAGTTGACAAATGAGAGTTGGTATTTGCCAGAGTACATCAATCAGAAGGAAAAAGATATCACATTGCTACATTGTGTAGAACACTCCATTAAACATTAATAGCCATACTTCTGCAGAGAGGACTACTCGGAGCACAGAACAATGATCCTTATAGTTAAAAAAATAGTGTAACATGAACAGATTTAAATCATCATATCAAAAGTGCTAATCAAACAAAATGAAATTTCCACACAAATAACAAATACAAACTTAAGACTCACTAATACGCAGATCACACTCAGGAACGAAGATCAACTGCTACCGCTGGATGAAAACAAACAAAGAATTAATAACTTTGACTTACGAATGGTATTTTAGAAGCTTTGTCATTCCACACAGCTAATAGCCCCAGAGCCGCGAAACAACTCAACCCACCACACAACCAAGCCAGTGCTTCATACTAAAACACAAAGTAATCATACCAATCACCATACAACCCAACCGCTAACAAATTGTAAACATAAATTGACTTACATATATACAATTGTAAGCAAAAAAAAAAAAGACAAACATAAATAGGTGTGTGTAAATATGTATTCAATTCCAATGGTAAAAGGTCCGACCTTCCCAACAGTATCAGCAATCCGGTCGATGCAAGGTTCTGGAAACGGAGTTCCGTTATCCCACGTCAGTTCATCATTCACCGAAAGCTGCATTCAAGCAAATTTCTAGGGTTTCATGATATCTTCAATTTATAAGGATTTAAAATTAAATGATAAACAGATTTACCGGTTTATCGGGGACGATGTGCTTGCCGACGGGGAGGCCCATGCCGGAGCGCTGACGGAGAGAGGAGGCGACTGAACGCGAAACGACGCCGTTACCGCCCAAGATCCGTGATGCTACGTGGCTCAGTCTTCCTGCCATTACTAAGTAGTTTCTGTATTCTTTGGGTATGAAATTCGTAGGAGGCGTGAGAGAGTGATGAAATCGGTACTTCTAATTGGGGAACTGGCAGCGGTTGTGCCGGGTCCGGGTATCCAGCAGAGCGGATCCGCCTGTTTACGGGTTAATTCCCCATTTTGGTCGTCCCAATTAAATACGACTAATTTTTATTTTTTTTTTAATAAGAAAATACTATCACACCACAACTTATCTAATTATTTCATCTCATTTTCACTTTTTATTACAAAAATATCATATCTAATTTCACTTTCACATGACATTTATTAAAACTCATACCTATATAAACAATCATAATCAGAATGGAGAAAATAATTTACATAAACTAGCCATGTGTCGTGTCCAAATTTTACTGGGAATATTATATTTTTATACTACAATATGAAAAAATAATATAATTATTTACTTTGAAATGATAATATTTTGATAATTTATTAAAATTATTGTTAAGATTTAATTATATAGGAAAAATAGGACAATTAAATATTGCCACTCGTTTGGGAGTTATACTTATTTTGTATGGTAAATCTAAGAACTTATAAATTATAAGTTGTCTAAGTAAGAAAATTAAAATGTGAAATATTTTCAATTCATAATTTTGTAAAACTCAAATAGAAATGCATGCTAGAAATACAAAAATAAGATGAAGTTATGTAGAGAAAAAAAATAAGTTTATAAGTTCTTTATAGAATTTACTTTGCCAAACACTTTTATAGATCTTATAAAAACAGTTAAACAACTTATAAGTTATTTTAAGAAGTTTATAAGCTCCGCCAAATACCCCTAATTGATTCTAATATTAGATGTAAGTTTTTTTTTTATATTTATTTTAGGGAATTTAGATTTCGGTTTTTTTTATATATTAAAAAAATCGATTTTAGTTTCCTTGTATTTTCTTATAATGTTTTTAGCAACAACATAACGGTTATATTTGGAAAAATAAAAAATAAAATAATAATAATAATAATAATACTTCTAAACATTCCTTTTCTTTACTATAAATAATCTAGCTTAGTGTAGCAATCACGGACCAGACCAAGAATAGAAGACAGCCGCATATTCAAGTTATCAACATCCCCCACTTGACGAACAAGAGTACTCCTATATCGAATGTGGTACATTCTTAAATCTCGTTCCTATTTCAATTATCTAATTGCAATGTGAAATCTAGTTCCTTTCATTAATTATTGAAGAAGTTGTTTAGATTAGTGGGTGTTAATTGTGAAATTGGTATTTTCAGCTCAATTTTCCTTGGGCCTTCTTCTTGTTTACTTCCCTCATCTTCTAGAGAATTCCGCCAGCTGCTGCTGGGTTTTAGGTTATAATATAATGTGTTGTTTCCTTCTTTGGTTAATAACTCTACTGAGTCTGAGATACTTCAGTCTAAAGTATTGTCAATCCTTGTGAATCTATTTCAGCTTTATTTAAGCATTATGGGGTCGAAATACATGATTTTTAATAAACAAATAAGCTTAATTAAATTAAAACATACCTATTACAAAAATGAATTTCAGATTTTAAACACAAAATTAAATGGGAAGACATGGCCCAACCTTTCATGAAGTCATTGCTGAGATGGACAATAGAGTATATATAAGGAAATGTGGTGTAGTTTTTTTTATAGTATTTTTGGATGTCATAGATACATTAAATATGTATTATTAATTAAGAGTGATTGGTTCGTATTATAAATAAATTTTGGGATGAAAATAAGGATATAAATCTGGACCATTGATCTTAGATAAATCTATGGATGTCATTGATTTAAATATAGTTACTAGGTACAATAATAAGCATAATTATATATAAGTATCAATTTATACTTTAAAAAATACAATTATATAATAAACAGACTCTATACACATTTAAACATGACTTTGTACACTTTTAAACATTGTTCTTATTTTCTTACGCCATAATTTATTTGCATACGAACCTTTCCCCTAGTTAATATAATCAAATTTTGTAAGCTCTTTTGGGTTTTTCATGTCTGACTACATCAAAATGTTCACCTCGATCCTTTTCCAATAATGTTATTGCAGTTGTAAAACAACTCAAACACACAACTCTGAAATTCCCTGAATAGGAAATTCTGATGATTCTGTTCATGATTTTATCAAACGAGTAGTTCTCTTAGGTGACAATTTGTGATTTATATAGTTGCCTTAGCAGAGTCATACGACCTCGAGTAAATGATATTATAGGACTTAAAATAATTCAGCTGTCATACTAAAAATTCATTTTCTTATCTCAGACATGAAGATCAACATAGTCAGAAGGAAGTTGATAAAACCATGCACTCCAACTCCTCAAAACATCAAGAACTACGGCATTTCTTTCAGGGACGAGCTCAGCCCTAGCCTCCTTCAAACGTCGGCTTTGTTCTCTTCTACCAATCGCAACCAAAATCAATCGACCTACTCGAAGAATCACTGTCGAAAATATTGCCACATTTCTACCCTCTTGCCGGAAGATACATCAAGCAAGATTACATTGTTGATTGCAGTGACCTAGGCATTGAATTTGTCGAAGCAGTAACCGAGGATGAAAACGTGTTAGAATCTTTTGGGGAAGTGGATGATCTTCTTCCACGAAGAAGCGATGAATTTGTTGGACCAAATGATCCACTATTGTCGATTCAGATCACTAATTTTATCAAGTGTAGGGGTGTAGCAATAGGTGTTAGTGTGTCACATAGAATTTTCGATGCATATTCAATCACGACGTTCGTTACTGCTTGGTCGACTGCCAACAGGAATCCGAGGGGAGAGATTGCCATTGTCCCGAGTTTCGACCCACATTTGTTGTTTCCTGGTAAGCTTCTAAACGACTAGCTCAAAATCAAACTAAATCATAGTATTATATTATTATTGAAATTGGAAAAATAATAAATAAATAAATAGAATGTACTCTCTCTGTCCTGTTTTTCTTGATGCGTTTCTTGAATATATGTGAGTATAAAATAATAGAAATGTGTCAAAAAAAAAATGGGACGGAGGGAGTTAGATTTATCGATGTTATGAGTTATTGTTCATTACAAGTACTTTTGTTCTAGTGTTATCTAGGAATCTCTTCTTTTTGCTTCAAACAATATCTGATTCCATGCACCTCTCTGTTTCCAGGTAAGAAATGGAGTTACTACGATGAATCCAAGCCTTCAGGAGATACCACCGTCGTTTCAAAGCGATTTTTATTCAAAAAGGGTTCAATAATGAAGCTAAGGTCCAAACTGAACCCTAAAGAAGGCAATAACAATGTACTAACCAAGGTACGCATTGTATCAGCCCTTATAGCCAAAACCCTAATCCGCATCGATCGAATGAAATTCGAACGTCCGAGGCCATGCCAAATCATGCATGCAGTCGACATTTGCCACAGAACAATCCCTCCTTTTCAGGAACATTCTTGTGGAAATTTGGCATTACATTTTGTGGTAAAGTGTACAGAATCAGCAGCTGATTTGGGAATTCAAGAAATCGCTTCTATGATAAGTGATTCCATCGAAAAGATTGTTTCTGACTGTGCTAAGATATTTTCTCTAGGCAAGGACGGATACGAAGAGTTTATCATCAATCCGGAAGCGGAGCTGATCGAAGGATTGAAGAGCTGTGAGGTGAATGATATGTGGTTTACTGATTGGAGTAAGTTTGGATTGTATGAGGTTGACTTTGGGTGGGGGAAGCCTCTTTCTGTAGGCATGGCGCTGGTGCCTTATGAGAGGGTTTCAGTGCTCATGAGCAACAAAGATGGTGATGGGATTGAGGCATGGGTGCATTTGAGGGCAAATGACATGCTTTTTTTCGAAGAAGATGAGGATATTAAACTAGTTACTGCTAAGTAGTATTTTGAGTGTGACAACAAAGCGCGGCTCAGTTGATAAGACACTTCATCTTCAATCAAGAGGTCAGAGGTTTGAGTCACCTAAGGGAAAAATGAAGAACCGTTACTGATCCTCGTTTTAAAGGTAGTATTTGAGTGTGGTGGCATTATTTACTCCGATTTCTTATCAAAGTGAAATTATAATAGATGTATATATATACCACCATCTACAATAAGATCAACAAAAAAAAAAATCACTTGTAGGATTTGGCGAGCAGATAAAGTGGGGTCTTATGCAATACGAGCCCTATAGATGCATCGGTGTCTATATCTTCCTCTGTTTTTCCATGAGGAATTTCCCAATTGAAAAAGTAAAGAAGGTTGGCCAGCGCCACTTCCATGTTAGCCACAGCTAGACCTATTCCCACGCAGATTCTTCGTCCCGATCCAAATGGAATGAACCCGAATTCTTGCCCTTTACAATCGATGCTCGTGTTCAAGAATCGGTCGGGCAAGAAGTCATGAGAATTTTCCCAATACTCAGGATCTCTACCAATGGCCCAAGTGTTCACCAGCACAAATGTTTTTTCTTGAATTTCGTAGCCATCTATGATGCATTGTTTTGTCGTCTCCTTTGGAATTAGAGGAATAGGTGGGTACAACCTTAGGGTCTCTGTAACAACTGCTTTTAGATAGGGCAACTTTTCAATATCATCTTCATCTATTAGGGATTTATTTCTCCCCAAAGTACTTCTGATCTCTTCTTGTACTTTCTTCATTGCATTAGGGTTCTTCATTAGAGCTGTCATTGCCCATATTAGTGTCATTCCAGTCGTGTCCGTTCCTCCAACGAATACATTCTGCAAAATGGAAGAACATATTAATTTGTTTGACGTAGAAAACCAGACTAAAGATAGCATTAGAGCATATATTTCTCAGAACTAACAAAAAAAAAAAAAAACACTGATATATATATAATTCAAAAAAGATAATTAACAAAACTAAAAATTAAAAAGTGGTATATATGGAGAAAGTAGGAGGCTTCTAGATTGTGACCCTCTATTACATTTTGTGTTGCATTTTCTAATGCACTGTCACCTTCGGATACTCGCCAACAAAAATGTTTATTTAGGAAATATTTTTAACATGTGACGAGTATCCGAAGGTGCAATAGGAAATACAACACCAAAATGCAATAGAGGATCCAATCGAGAATTCATCGAGAGTAAATAGAATGGTGTGAAAGTTTATGTTACAAAAGTGATAAAAACAAATTATAAAGACAAAAAGAAAAGAAAAGGTTAGTAGTGAAATAATACGTACCATGACTATTGCCTTAATATGCTTCCAATCAATCTTAACCTCAGCTTCATCATCTTCCCTAAGTCGAATCAACAAATCAAGAATATCATCCCTCATCGAATCCGGCCTATCGGGGCTCAGATGCTCATCGATAAGCTGTTGATAAAACGAATCCAAATCCTCAAAAACCTTATCAACTCTACGAGCCGCCCCATAAATCTCATTAACCCAACCAAACACCAAGCAATCCATCACAAAACTTTCAGCAACACACGCCACAAACTGGCCTATAATCTTCTCAAACCGCCTCCACGACCGCGTCCCTTGATCAAGCTTCTTCCCGAACGCGACCCTGCACAGGACGTTGCAGTTGAACGACGCGAGCGCCTCGCTCACGTCGATCACCTCGTTCGACCCCGCCTTCTTCGAGATCGCCTCGATCATTAGGGAGACTTCGTCTTGGCGGTGGGGCGGTAGGATTTTAGTTTCTGGGGGCTGAAGAGGTGGTGGACCACCATCTTCCTCATCTTCCTCCAGTAATCGTAGAACGAGGTGATGATGTCGCTGTGGTCGTACGACAGCCTTAGGGAAGCGGAGGTGTAAGGGCGGCCGGCGAAGGCGAGGTCGTGTGTTTGAGAGCCTTCTTTGCCACGTCGGCGGAGGAGATTACGACGACGGGGACTCGGCAGAGTTTCAAGGAGATGAGAGGGCCGTACTTGGTTGAGAGGTTTGTGAGCCATACGTGGGGTTTTGAGATGTCGAGTTGGTGGATGTTTCCGATGAAGGGTAGGCCTCGGGGACCCGGTGGGCGGCGACATTTACGTTGCATGGCGAGGAGGAGGATGAGGAAGATGGGAAGAGATGAGAGGAGGAGAAGGAGGAGGAGAACGGCTGCCATTTTTAGTTGAAGGTGGTGACTTGAAAAGTTTGCATGTCTTGCTTTGTGGAAAGAATTGTGTGTTTTAATTATAGAAATTGCGTGATCGAGTAGTATTCGACATGCAAGTAGAAAATGTTTTAAATTTGATTGATTAATGTGTGTTTTTGTACGGTTTATTGTTTGTTAGGACATTGGTTTTGTCTATACAACTTTGTGATTGGACTTTTTGCATGTTGTAGTTTTAGCATGATTTAGGGAGGGCACTTTTTGTGGGAATCATATCGTGCATGAAGTGAGACGCCACTTATATCTTGTGGGCCTAAGTGGCCTGCTCCTTATGAGCCCATACGTAGGGGTGAGCAAACGGATGGTTCGGTTCAAAACCGATCCGAAACTATAAAACCGATAAAACCGAAACTTCTAAAAAAATAACCGATCCGAACCAAATTATCTTAAGAACCGATCCAAACCAAAACAAAAACTTTGGTTCGGGTTCGGTTTGGTTTTTGGTTGGCATGAACTTATCAATTGCTTAAACAAAATTTTAACAAAATTCATAAATTAAGAAGAGTTAGCAACATCAACAGAAGTTACTAAAGTCTAAACAATAAACATCAACATCAAGAAATCCAAAAGCATTACAAGTCAATAACATCAACAAAATAAAACATAGTTCATTTCTCCATTAAGTTTTGCACTAAAAAAAAAAGGAATATAAGCTTTAATAAAATAATATATATCATATAAATATTAAATATTTATAAGTTTAATATAAGTTCGGTTCGGTTCGGTTCAAACCGAAAACCGAACCTCTAAAACCTATCCAAACCGAACTAAGTTTGGTTTTAGTTTTTTAAAACCGAACCAAACCAATACACAAAAAAAACCAATCCAAACCATCCAAACTAGAATGGTTCGGTTTGGACTTTGGATCTGGTTCGGTTTTGCTCACCCCTACATACGTGGGCCCATAATTTGTTTCTTTGAATATACTACCCGTCCCCCATTTATTAACCTTATTACTATAATGAGACGCCCCTTATCTATAGACTATTTTTTTATGGTAGTAGACTCCACAATACACAAACACTTTAACACTTTATACTTTAACACTTTAATACTTTAACATACACAAAAATATTAGAGCCAACTAGTAAAATAGCCACTTTGAGATAATATAGATAAATAATAGTCACTAGGATAAAAAAAAAAAATAGTTACTTTTACCATAATACCCTTCCCTTGCCGAATTCACGAATTTTAGTTTGTGAATTGCTCTAAGAATGTAAGGCAATTCACGAATTCCCAAACTCAATTCGTGAATTCACTCATAAATGCCTGAAATCACGAATTCACGAGCTCAATTTGTGAATTCACTCACATATATGTCTGAAATCACAAATTCACGAATTGACTCACATAATATACTTAAATCACAAATTCAATTCGTGAATTAGTATTAAAAAATAAAATAAATCACGACTTGTTTTGAGTATTCAAGATAATTCGTGAATTGACAAACCCAGTTGGTGTATAAAAAAACAAAATGATAATCACGAATTTAGAATGAAGAATTGCAGAACAAATTCAGTATTCAACAAATTGAAAATTTTTATAAAAAAATAAAAAGAAATGACGATTTACAGCTGGAGAAAATACAAAAACACGAACTCTCGTATCTCCATCGTGAGCTTAATTATGCTCGTGTTTTCAGAAATTTATGCGCATGATTTCGGAAGAATAGAATACAACATTGGTCGGAGTGGAGTAATGGCCGGCCGGCGAGGAGGAGGCGGAGCCGCGGAGATGCAGGTGGAAGGAGATTTTCACGATGACTGAAACACAAACAAAAGCAAAAATTGCTCGTGCTTAATTATGTGATTTCAGAGGAGAAGAGCGGATTGAGATGAAATCACCTCAGAACATGAATGAGGAGGAGATGCGGGTGGTGGCAGGCGGAGGAGATGACGGCGCAAAGAGCAAAAATTAGGTGGCGGGGGAGAGAGGAGC
Source organism: Mentha longifolia (assembly GCA_001642375.2). Taxonomy (NCBI): domain Eukaryota; kingdom Viridiplantae; phylum Streptophyta; class Magnoliopsida; order Lamiales; family Lamiaceae; genus Mentha; species Mentha longifolia. The sequence continues at coordinate 16,006,271 of CM038114.1, read as the reverse complement.
GGTGGGTTACAATCAATGGGGAGGGGGCCTGGTGGTGGCTGTAGAAAATTAGGTTAGATTATCTTTAATTAGTTTGGTATTAATATCATTAAGGGTTATTGAGTCTTTTAACAAAAAAAGTGGCTATTTTTTTATTTTACTATATGAAAGTGACTATTTTTGCCTATTTTTTTAAAATATTAAAGAGGCCTACAATTATTTTATTTTATTACTTTAAGATTTTAATTTATTAATATATCATCTCATCACAATAAATTAAACTCCGCATCAGAAAATTTTGATCTATACTTGGGGAACGGAGAGAGTAACATTCATTGTAGTTTGTCCATATACTGTATAACCTAGCACGTCACCATATATCGCCGAAATCAAATCCGAAAAACAGCCAAAAGACTAGACCTTGGTCTTCTCCTTTTTTTGCATTAAATTTCGACTATCGTATGTATGCCTCCATGTCGATTACATGCACTTTAATTCTAGTCGAAATTAGGAATTGTTTTCCACGACTTTATTTTTCTTTTCTTTTTTTTTTTTTTCTTTTTTTTTGAGGGTGTTTCCACGACTTTCAATTCAAAAGCTAACACGTGTTTTTCAACTCATGTCAATCAAAAAAAAAAAACATTATCTTTTTTTTTCTTTTTTCTTCTTATGGAGAAGGCGATAAGGACAACTAATTCACCTCTTTTCTTGGTCTTTTTGCCGGCCGTGACCTTGATTTTCTTAATATTTTAAAGTAAGGATGGACCGTTTCTCTTCGTTGCCGGAGGAGTCTTTGTCGGAGATTCTGGGGCGTACTTCGCCGGCAGATGCCTCAAGACTCTCCCTAATCTCGAAAGGGTTGAAATCCGCCGCTGATTCCGACACTGTTTGGGACAGATTTCTGCCGTGGGATTTGCGGGAGATTATTTCAAGATCAGTATCTCCGGTGGTCTACGCCAACAAGAAAGAGCTTTACTTCAGCCTTTGCCACTCTCCGATTCTCATCGATTCTGGAAAATTGGTACCCGATTCTCTCTACTTCACCTGTTTGTTTGGATTATGTACACCGATCATGATTAATTTTATTTTTGGCTTTGGGAAATCAGTTTGCTCTCATTCTTTTCAAATTAGAACAGGAAACATGACTTTGTTTGCTACCACGGGATTTGATACGAGTATATCTCGTATTATCAAAAGAATATCTTTTAGTATTATTATTTAGATTATTATTCATTATTAGCTTATCTTTTCCTTATTTAGTGAGATATTCTAGTCATATAAATATAGGATTGTAATCTCATAATTAGGAATCATTATTGAAGAAATAAGAATTATAATTTGGCTAGCCCTAGCTTCTCTCGCCTCACACGAGTTCTATCGTTCCTTTGCTGCCGACGAGGACATCCCTCGCGTACAGCCTCTTTATCCACCGCCGACCTTCACGTCGAAGGCGCCGGACTTTTATTTTCTCCGCCGACCTTGTGCGACAAGGCGCCGGATCGTTCGTGTTCGTCGATCGACTCGTCGTCGATCGTTGTTAGGGTTTTTGATCCTAACAATTGGTGCTTTCATTGAGAGCTCTCCTTGAGAGCTTCCATCGCCGAACTCACATCATCGACGAATTCTCTGCAGCACTCCGTCATCATCCTTAAATTTTCTGTTTGAGCCAAAACACGAGAAAAACGATAAGTATCGATATGTATCACATCATCATCACATAGCCGACAACCAACTTTCCCCCCGAATGCTGAGTAGAAGACGATACTACCTCGATGACTTGTCTGCATCCACCCAGTGGTCTGCCTAAGTTGACCGCTTGTATGAAATGTCTAGCGACGAGGATCCCATCACACAGCAGCCGCCACCATCAGATACCTACAGGGGCTGAATCGTTTAATGGCTCGTTTGGATCGGTTGGAGGCCCGCCTTACTGACATCGATCGTCATGCCCGTACTTCGGCGCATCCACCACAGCCCGAGCATGCTCACCGTCGGGATTACGACGACAACGCGGACATGTTTGATCGCAGCCGCTACCGAACTAATAGGGAAGACCTGCCCCAGGATTTCAACCACGCTCGTGGTGGGGCAGTGCGAGGACGGAGAGGAGTTTTTCACGATTCACTTCGCCGCACGCTAGGCCGCGACCCCACCGGGCCAGACTACCACTCGCGGCCGCATTTTCCACCGGACTCTGATCCCATTTTTGACGAGGACACGGCGGTCTCCTTCAAGTTTGACGAATTTGGTACTCGACCTAGGCGCCTACCGGGCCAGCTCAAGTTTACGCCGACCGACGGAGTTCAGTCCCCTGGATTTCACCCATTCTAGGGTTCCGGACAGCGGTCCACGGCGGGGCGCGTTTGTGGAGCAGCATCGTCGTGCTTTCGGACGCCCATCTCCTCAAGCTTCAGCGGAGGACCATCACCTTCTTCCGCGACAGCCGCCACCGCTCTCTTCATGGGATCGTCCAGTTTTTCGTCACCACTCCGACGAGGAGGATACGGACTTCTGGCAGCAACGCACTTCTTGGGACCCTCCTCTTCATCGAAGGTGCTCAGACACTGCTACATGTTGGGATCGGCCTACGGCTCACTTCCGATCCGAACACAATGCTTTTCAGCGACAACAAACCATAGGCACACGGGTTCCGCCGGCCCGGCCACAACAGTCGTCGTCTTGGGATCACCTAGCCACTCGCAACTCCATCGACGACCAGCAGGAGTATAGAGGACTACGGCAGCAGACTTGCTGGGCGACACCTCTTCGTCGGAATCCATTGCTACAGCCACGACAAGAATTACTGAAGGAGAATAGGTGGTTCATGCCCCGATTCGATGGTTACGCCGCGGCGAATTGGACAACCGACCCCAACCCGAACCGAACCCTTCTCTATCATGTCTCGATGGAGGAGGAAAGCGCTGTGCAGGAGGTTGTCAAGGAAGCAAACAACGCCGAACAAGAATCGGGAATGGATAAGTCTGTGTTTGCTACCACGGTTTCCGCCGACGACATATCAGTTCCTTCAAGTGTCGTCGTTCTGACTTCAGAAAACTTAGATCAGATTGTACTTGATGGGAAAGAAGATGTCCTTGTTGAGTTTTACGCACCATGGTGTGTCCATTGCAAGAATCTTGCTCCTACCTATGAAAAAGTTGCTGCAGCATTTAGTCAGGATGAGGATGTGGTGATTGCAAATGTTGATGTTGCTAAATACAAGGATCATGGAGAAAGGTTAGGAGTAGGTGGTTTTCCTACATTGAAGTGCTTCCCAACGAACAACAAAGCTGGTGAAGATTATGATGATGGTAGAGACTTAGACGACTTTGTTAACTTTATAAATGCGAAGTGTGGAACTAGCCGTGATGCAAAAGGCCAATTGTTGGGAATTAGTTGGTGTGTGTTTGATCCTGGAGGGGATATCTCACTTCAGTGTTCGTTCTGTTTCATTTCGCCCCGGTGTGCGTGGTTCGTTGCAATGTGGTACCCACCTTGAGGACAAGATGGATTTCAACCGTGGGGGAGTTGATACGAGTATATCTCGTATTATCAAGAGAATATCTTTTAGTATTATTATTTAGATTATTATTCATCATTAGCTTATCTTTTCCTTATTTAGTGAGATATTCTAATCATATAAATATAGGATTGTAATCTCATAATTGGGAATCATTATTGAAGAAATAAGAATTATAATTTGGCTAGCCCTAGCTTCTCTCGCCTCACGCGAGTTCTATCGTTCCTTTGCTGCCAACGAGGACATCCCTCGCGTTCAGCCTCTTTATCCACCGCCGACCTTCACGTCGAAGGCGCCGGGCTTTTATTTTCTCCGCCGACCTTGTGCGACAAGGCGCCGGATCGTTCGTGTTCGTCGATCGACTCGTCGTCGATCGTTGTTAGGGTTTTTGATCCTAACAGGATTCCAGTTATGTGCATATTTTAGCTGAAAATGAATCAGTAAAAAGAATGTATTGAGAAACGGACGGATTCTTCAATTTCTGAGCCCTAAAATTTTATTAATTTTATAATATTTTTATAAATATAATTTTTTTGGTTATATTATAAATATTTATAACTAAACATTGAAAATTTTAAAAATATTATACTCCCCGGGGAGTATATCTTAGTTTTGGATTTATCAATTAATAGTTTATCTAGTAAAATTAATATTAAATGCTAAAAAAATAATTATAAACTTTAAATTTGATGAATGAATTTTATAAAATAATTATAAAATTAAATTAAATTATATTTTTCCTATATTTTATTATTTTACATCTCACATATATTCAAGAAACCTCAAGAAGCGTAACAAATTAAAATTATCGAAAAAATTATAAAATTAATAAAAATTGATGTTGAAACACGGTTGACACACATAATTTTGGACATAGAATCCCTAGTGCCAGTTTCATGTCAATACAATCTTTCACTTTCATAGTATTTGCCAATCAGTTTTGACACTTGAGAAAACAACATATTTGATGTTTTAATTACAAAAGTCGGTTAAATTAAGGTGTAATCGAAGACTTAAGAGTCTTATCGTAATTAAGGATTGATATAAACTTGATGATATTCAAAGAAAATGAACTTTTGAAACAGAGTTTTTCTGTGGAGAAAAAGAGTGGAAAAAATGCTACATGGTGGGAGCAAGAGAGCTGGGAATTATCTGGTGCGGTGACACCCCATGGTACTGGGACTATGCCTCCCATCCAGATTCAAGGTTCTTCACCACAATTCTTCATCTTCACCATGAATTAAAATTTTGTACCTAACTAATATGATCAGTGATTTTCAATAATTGACAGATTCTCAGAGGTTGCTCTGCTGAAATCTGTTTGCTGGCTTGAAATCTGAAGCACCATAAACACGCGAATCCTATCAACGAACACTGTCTACGGAGCTTATCTAGTGTTCAAGCTAGACGAAAGATCTTACGGTCTCCAATCAGCAAACGCGTTTGTGAGATTCACGAATGATGAAGTGGAAGGTGAGGATGAGAGGAATGCCATTCTCGATCATTTCGGGCAGGAGAATGCTAGGGTCCGTGACCGGCAGACTGGAGAGGCGGCGGTGAAGATTGGCGATGGGTTGACGGAGATTGCGGTGGTGCACCTGCAACAGCCGCAGCAGATGACCGGAAGAGTGGGTGTGGAGAGAGGTGATGGATGGATGGAGGTGGAGCTGGGAAGCTTCTTCAGCGACAAAGGCGACGATGGTGAGGTGGAGACGTGGCTGTTGGGGGCGGACGGGTATCAGGGGAAGGCTGGCCTCATTGTTCAAGGCGTTGAGTTTCGACCAAGCTCCTGATGATTCCTTGTGGATTTTCGAAGTCGTGAGAATCAATCTTGATCACTCGTGAATGAAAAAATGGATCAGATTTGTTCATTTTTGCTAGATTTTGGAGAGGCATACGAGAGACTTTCTATATACACAGTACACTTTAATATTGATAGATTTTAGGGCGAATGAGATTTTTTGTTCTAATTTCTTCTCACTCTTTAATTTATGAGATTTTCTGCAAAATTAAAGTGTCTCAATTTATTCATGCTATGCCATTCTTTTTTGTCCCAAAAAGAATGAGATTTTCTGTTCCAATTTTTGTTTCAAGTTATTGGCAATTAGATAAGGGATAATGGCATGAATAAGTTCTTTTGTTCTTGCAGCATTAAGAGCAAAAAGAATTTACAACTTTATGTATTTTTTCAATCTCGGCAAAACTAATTTATTACTACTATACATAAAAAAAAAAAAAAAGGAAAATTGAATGTACTATTGAATTACTCGAGTCTATCAGCTGGCGCGGGCGGTCTGTTGAAAAATTATGGCTCAGACGTCGATGTTTTCCATTTATTTCTATGTAAAAGTTTCATTTTCAATTACTGCAAGGAGTGTAAATGATGCTTTCCTAAATATAATTCGAACATATGAGCTCTTTTTAACAAGAAAATTATATTATACTAGTATTTTCGAAAAAAATGATGATATTACTGCCTTTATCCTTTGCTTTTCTTGATGGATTCCTTTTTGATAACGTGTGGAGGACTCGAAAATGAAATATTTACCACAGAACTCCTAGGCATTTGATTTCACTATCGATATACATTGATATCCACATAGGGAATTTAACCTATACTAAATTTGTGTGTGATGACTTTATCTTAATAATATCATTCCAAATTATTTACTTATGGAAATATTAAGCATTCATATTTGTACAATTAATGAATTAACTAATGAACTGTGAGGTAAATTTTCATATTAGGTTAAGTTCGGGCTAAATATATATATATATAAAAAGGTTATAAAGTGAATTTTGCATGGCTAGAATTGTCCAACTTTTTCATACTTTAATCCATATCAAGTGTGAAAATGACGTCTTTTTGTCATCTCCAGTCGACAAGTAGACTTTTCGGTTCTTGAAATCACTTGTGAACCAAACTTGTCATAAGGTTTATCGGGCTAAAATTAATTTGAATGAAATTAAGTTCGGAAGGAACCTGCCACAAAATGAATTTATGTGGCTGATATTCTATATTTTGCCAAAAGATTTTCCTAATTTCAATTTGATTGGTACAGCTTTATTGTAATTATACATAAATCACTCCCACATCTCTAAATCAAAAGTGTCGATCGTTTTCTGGCATTTTGTATTTGTCTAGGACTAGAAAAATCGTACTTTCATTTTATATCCCTTTTCCCGAAATAACAAAGTTTTTCCAAGATTGCAGAAATACACAAAGACATAGTATCTTCTTTTTGCCATCATCCCTTATCCTAATTGCCAATAAATTAAAATTTCTTCAACATTTATTACGAGAATTTGGTTCCTATATTTGGACGTACACCTTTTACTTGGTTTGCACTTCGCAAGCTGGACTCCCGAGTGTGAACACTCTCTCTCTAAATTTTTCTGTGTCTTTTTTCCTTTTCATATTTGATTTCATCAATATTTTCTGGAGAGATACTTTAATCTCTTATTATGTATTCTTTAAAAAAACGAGAAACATTATCGCAAGTGAAAATGGAGCCTTTCTCAACGTTGCCGGAGGAGGCCGTGTCGGAGATTTTGTCGCGGACATCTCCTTTGGACGCTTCAAGATTCGAGGCGATTTCGAAGGCCTTCAAATCTGCGGCTGACGCTGACTACGTTTGGACCAGATTTCTGCCGTTGGATTGGCCGGAGATTGTGTGGAGATCAGTTTCTCCAGTGGTAGTATACGCCACCTTGAAAGAGCTTTACTTCAGCCTTTGCCACTCTCCGATTTTGGTTGATGGTGGAAAACTGGTATGTATACATAATACATTTTTTTTTATTTTTTATTTTTTGTATAAATTAAATCAAACCCAAGGTTTGGTGATATTTTTGATTTGATCACTCAATGATAATTAATACATGATGATTTCTCGTTTCTAGTTTTATGTATTTCGCAGAGTTGATATGTATGCATCAATTGATACCCCTGATGCATGTGAGAAATTTGATGAATATATATATTTTTATTTGGGGTTTAGTAAATCACATAGTATCAATCAAGAAAATCAAGACTTTAATTTCTATTAGCAATGGCATCAGTCTTTTCTCTATGTGCTGAACTGAGAATTGATATTAACTTGGAAACAGAGCTTCTCCCTGGAAAAAAGGAGCGGGAAGAAATGTTACTTGGTAGGGGGGGGAGAGCTAGGAATAGCATGGGGTGTTGATACTCCATGGTACTGGGAATGGAAATCTCATCCAGAATCAAGGTCCTCCTTCTCTAACTCACTCTTCATTAATTATTTAATTAATTAATATATTTAAATGCAAAAGTTTCGATGCTTGCAGATTCGAACAAGTAGCTCAGCTCCAAAGTGTTTGCTGGCTTGACATCAAGGGCAAGATAAACACTCGAATCTTGTCGCCAAACACTACCTACGGAGCTTATCTCGTGTTCAAAATGGCGGAGATGAGCAGTGGGCTCCGAACAGCTAACGCGGTGGTGAGATTTGTCAACACTGAAACGGAGAGTGAGGCTGAAGCAAGAGCTCGTGTAGTGCACCTGCAGAGATCTGGGCGTCGAAATCGAGATCGAAACCGAAGTCGAGGAGTGACAAGGAGCGACGGATGGATGGAGATGGAACTGGGAAGCTTTTATAGTGGCGGAGGAGATGAAGGAGAGGTGGAGGCGCGGTTCATGGAGATCCAGAATAATAATTGGAAGTCTGGCCTCATTGTTGAAGGCATTGAGTTTCGACCCAACCCTTAATTGCTTGATTAATTTGTTGAATTGTAACCTTGTTATTGCTGCATCATCTCATCAAAAACTGAGCTTGTAGTATTCACATTATTAATTATTAATGAATTATGCTACTTCTTCTGTCCGCTTTAAGACGAGCACATATTTCTTTTCGGGAAAGAATTACACATAATTTGAAAAAAAATTAGGGCCTACTAATTGGGCTTTTATTTACATACAGTAATTAAGATTTTTTTTTTTTTGTTGAATCTGATTCTTTACCTAAAAAAGTAATCATTAGAAATTTCATTAATCAGAAATTAAAAAAAATAATAATTTAAAATTTTATTTATCAGAAATAATTATTCACTATAAAAATTAAATTATTCAGAATGATTAATTGAAAATATTAATATTAAAATTAGCATTTTTAATGTTAAAATCTCCGGAGTATTTTTAATGTGAAAATATTAATATTAAAATTAATATGTTTAATCTATATCTATATACTAAAGTAGAATAGTCTATGTAAGTTTTCTCTCCAAAATCCTTAATATGTGAGCCACATTAAATTATTTTTTCATTTAATCTAAATTGATTATATATTTTAGCATTTTTCAAGCCATATGAATTATATCAAATTGAACTCATTTACTTCATGCAAGCAATATTTTGTTATGTCACTTTGAAATATATAGTCATCTTAAAGCAATATTTTGTTATGTCACTTTGAAATATATAGTCATCTTAAACTTTTCTTAAGAAAAACTAAAGTTATAGTATTAATACCCCGACTTTTATTAAATAGAAATTCCATGAAAATTCAAAACTCTGTATATCTCTATTTCAACCGATGATAAATAGAAGGATTATTATTCGAGTTATATGAAATTGCATTTATTTTTGCAATTTAGACATGGATAAATCTATATTTATATCTCGTAATTATTATTACGAACTAACGAATCAAATTCAATATTATATATATGTATAATATTTCTAACTGGATTAACCAAAGAATACATAATTACTCTCTAAGTATTAATGGATAAATATATATATGTATATATATATGCTATTAACTCTTAAAAGAAATTGGACCAAGTCCACACCATTGCTATACAATATTCAAGTTATGAAATACCAATAAAAAAAACAACATGAACAAATTACATAAGGCCCTTTTGTTTAAAAGATGGCCACAAATTGAATCTATCATCAAATGAAGCAGCCGCCCAAACTAATGAAATAAATAAAATAATACAACTGAAATAGCAGCCTAAACTAAGGAAATAAATACAAGTATTACAAAATTAAAGTTGCTCCAATGCAGTTAATACTACACGGTTTTGAAGCTCAAGTTGTCAACAAAACAACTTTGTATTAACTCCTAAATCAGTAAATCTTGCTAAGAGATTTTGTGACATAAAAAAAAAAAAGGCTTCACCTCAATTACTCCATGAAGACTTTTGGCACCCCTACTACTGCAGCTACTTCCTTACTACACCATCTGCAAATTCCTTCATTATTCCCTATTATATCAACCTCTTCATCACTTCATTCCTCTGCACAAACCAAACACAAAAACTCACTCAAAAGAGAAGATGAGAACGTAAGGAAAAGGGAAGAAAACAGAGGGGAAGCAGAAGCTGTAAACAGAGGCAAGAAAGCAAGAGAAAAAGGGAGCTATTCTCCATTCATCCTAACCTGTCCAACTACTGCAAATCATCAACCAAAACCAAGCTAAACTGTAAGGATTTTCAGCCTTCTATATCAATGTTTTAAACTAGAGAATAAGAGCAAATACACTGAAATCATGTAAATAAAGCATGAACTCAAATCCTAAGCTAATGGCATAACAACAGAAACTACATGCTATTTCTCCTAATGCAGCTAAAATTAATAATATTGAAAGCAAGCTCCTTCCTGAGCTATGAAACCAAAACTCAAGTATGAATAAAACAAGAACCAAAGCTGTATATACACTATCAAGTGCTAGAATGAATAAGCAGTAGAAGAATATTACCTAAACAAATATGCTCCCAAACTCTACTGCAACCTATGTATGCTTCCATGAAAATGAATACTAAGAATAATCACAAGACTCACGCATAAATCTTTGAATCTTGTAAAACCAAAACAACAGCAGCTATACATACATACATACGTACTCAATATACTACTCATAGCCACCAAACCTTTTGAACAAGAATCCTCAGTAACTTAAATCTGGAAAAGGACACATATTCTTAATCTAGATTTTAAGAACAAAGGGAGAGGTTGATGAAAGATTACTAGGCGAGGGAACGGTATTCCCTCGAGGGGCTGTTGCCGGAGATGAGGCGCAGCAGCGGAGCCATGTGGCTGAACTGAGGCGGTGCTGCTGCGGCGGCAGCGGCGCTGAAGACGACTCGTCGGCAGCAGCACTAGAGGGCGAGCGTGGCAGCGGTGCTAGCACAGACACGAGCCGTTGGCGGCAGTGGGAGAGTCGGTCAGTGGCGAACTTGTCAGTTCTGCCGGAAAGAAGGGAAGGCGGCGGAGCTGTCGGCGAGACGGCGGTGGCACTACGGGAGCGCTGGCGTCGAAGGCCGGAGGTGCAGCTACTGCCGTTGAGGCAGCCGACGGCGGACCAGCGGAGGAGAACCCGGTGTCGACGGCGCCTCTGAGAACCTAGGCGAGTGTGGCGGCGCTGAAGTACAGGCACGACGGCAGCGGCGGGAACACAACCAGTCGCCGGCGACGATGAAGGGAGCAGAGGGAGAATCGATTTGATTCTGGAAATTGGGGGGTTTCGATAGGGTTTCAGATTAGGAATTTAGGGTGAAGGAAGGGAGAAAGCCGCCCGACGGCGGCGATGCTAACGGCGGCATTAACGCGGGGGCTATTGAAGAATGGCGTTTCTAGCGAGGAAGAAGATGATGACGGGGGAAGAGAGTTCGAGACGATAGAGAGAAGAGTCGGGAGAGCGAGAGAGGGAATGGGTTTTCAAGTTGGGCTCCAATTATTTGAAGTGGGCTTCTGCAAGTGGGCCGAGTTTTGTTTCTGATGGACTTATGGTTTGGGTTTCATAAATATTGGACTCGGGTGATTTTAAACATGGCCTCCTCTTCTCTCATTATAGCCCCTATTTAAAATGATAATAAAACTAAATACAAATGTACTATTTACACCTTTACAGCCTCCAACTTAGAATTTTTAAGTAAAAAATGTTTCTATTATTCCACAGCCCTTTACATTTTTGGGCTATGCATCGTCTTCTTCCCCAGAAATAATTCTTCTTCCCCAGAAAAACACAGACCTCTTGTTTTATTTTCTTCTTCCCCAAAAAAACTCTTTTGTTATTTTTTTCTTCTCATCTCCAAAAACACATACTACTCTAAAACAAAAACTCATAAGTCGATTCCTATATACTTGTACTGTAAGTGGAAGATATTAATGAGCAAAAGGAATAACTCTATTCAAAGTATATTATAGTAACTATCAGATAAATCCGTGACGAAAAACACAAACATACAACTGCTTGATCTCAATACAAGAAGCAAATTCCGCTGACACAATCAATTATACATATTTTACAGTACTACTTTATTTTTCTAATCGACTAATAATTCTTTTTGTGGAAGAATTTCTCATCAATGTCCACTCATTCCTCACCGACGCACTCGCCCATCAGATATTCATAGTTGAGACATTCCCATAAATCTTTATTGGAATTTAAAACTTTTATTTTACACCTTGGATTTGCTACTTAGATTGAAGAAATTTTTCATCAGTAGATTTGCTTTGACACATTTTCAGGAAACACGATCTATCAAAGTTTGTCCTCGCGCAAAGAATATTCCTATATTTCATAATTCATTTCGATCCACATAATTCTGCGAATTCAATCTCAACCGTGTTTAACCTCGAGTTTATTTTGCTCCAATTCGATGTCATATGTTTTTGTCTAAATCTTTTAATTGGGGGTTGAAAGGGTATAGTCGTACATTTATTATTACTTTTTTTTTTTATTTATTAAATGGGGGCTATAATGAGAAAAATGGGGGCTGTGTTTAAAATCACTCATTGGACTCGGTTCATCGCCTTTAATCAAAATGGGCTAAAGGACTCTTAATAAGCTATGAACATGATTAATTAAGATTTAATTAATTACTAAGCTTTAATTAGCTCAAAAATATGTCTTGGAATTTTTTCTATTTTCAGATTAAATATTCAACGAATATTTGAACCGAATTAATTGCTTAACTGGACCCCTTTACTAATAAGAAAATGTTATCCGAGTAGATTTAAAGGAATCTAAATTAATCTGTTAATCCTTAACGTATTTTGCTAATAAGAAAATATAGAAGAGATTATATTTTCCCTTAGGGATCATTTTATTATAAGAATTTAGATTTTTATTTTATCGTTATGAATAGGCGCGAATCAACGTGGACGTTAATTTAGGTTTTGCCTATCAAGACCGGTCATTCTACTACGCTTCAAGAGGTGGACTTATTTTTCCAAAATATACGAGTTATATATGCTCATGGTTTTAAAATGCAAAACTGGTTATCCATGAAAATATTTAATGTGCGCTCTACATGTTTAATGCTCTGAAGTAATCGATCGAGATTCATCGCTTAGCCTTATAAACTAGCCTTGAATCGTGTACACTCCCCTAGTAGCTATGTGATTGGTTGATCTCTCTCACATACTATTTCAGTGGAATTCCTGAATTTCGACCCGGAGTTCACCATCTCAAATAGACTCTCCGGTTTCGGCCCGAAATTTGAATTATGGATTCGTCGATGGCTAAAGGTCAGGAATCACAGTAAGAGTAACTGTAGAGAGCGACATGAAGCAATTGCAAGTAAAATGATTTAGCATGCTTAGTTGTATTTTGTTTTCCAAAACCTCTAAGTCATGATTACAATATGGATAAACTGCTACGTTTCCAAGCTATTGATAAAATGTGCAACCCACTGAGTACATTAGTACTCAGTCCAAATGTTTCCAAATGTTTTCAGGTTGATGCGGCTGTGATGACGGTGCGGAGCTGAGGCTATGAATTTCTTTTTGTTAAACTTCCGCCGAATGTATTTCTTGTCTTGAACTAGAGATATGCACTCTGAATTTATTCACTATCTATTCTCGAGAATTTGAACTCGATTTTATGTATTGAAATGATGGACTTATGTTGATTGTTGAACCATCGAATCTTATGTGATCCTAGTATAATGATATGTTGTTATGTTGAGTATATTATCGTTGTATTTATTGTGGCATATTCCCTTGCAAAAGAGATACTGCCCAACTTTTCGGGAAGTATTAGTCGATTATTGAAATGAATTGAATCTTCTTCTTATCACCGCTTCTTTATTCCAAACCCTAATCACACCCTTGGCGCGTACACCTTCCCTCGGGAATTGGGGTGTGACAATTAGATTGTACTCCCTCCATTTCATATAAAATGACACTTTTTTTTGTCTTTTCTGGTACGCTTTTCCACGCTTCTTGTTGATGAGTTTTAAGATGAATTTTTGAAGAATTCTTTCTTTTACGGGATACTACGGAGGGAGTATATTTAGTAGATATATAATATTCACTATGTGAATAAATGTGATTCATATTTTATAGTTAACTTTTATAGATTTATTAATTATGATACATCTACAAAATTGAATTATTTTGGAATTTTCATCAATATAAATGTTTATTCAAAAACTTTATATTCGTTCAAAATTTATAATTTAATTAAAGAAATTATGGAAGTGAATCGTAAAACTATTAAAATTAGCTTAAAATGTTTTGCACGTACATGTTAATTGTACAAGAAAAATTCAATTTTTAATCTATTAATTTCCAAGTTCATTGATTTTTCTTCTGCATTTAGTTTTTTTAATATAGAAATTAAATTAATACTTCCGATATATCGCTCGGGTACAATAGTAGTTGTTAGTTAAAATTAACACTTTTTTAGCTGAAGGAGCTTTATTTTTAATGTTAAAATCTCCGGAGTATTAAAATAAACATAAAATAAATATTTATTAAAATAACGAAATCCACATATGTTTATCAACTCTTCTTAATTCATTCCCGTACCAAAAGAAATAAATGGATAGTCATGTCTAATTTCACCTTGTGAATTGTTCCCTCTCGCGCCGAAGTAGATGAGTCGAATAGCCGCTACATCTGCAATTCAACATATTGCAAAAGGAAATTTTGTTAAGTTTTCATATAAATCCGGTATTTTTCCCCCGTCCTTAACAATTTCCTGTTCAAATTTTCATAATTCCGGTCACGAGGACCGGCCGTTTACACCGAAACCCGCAATAGATTTCAGCCGTATCAATAAATTAGGTGATGCGCTTTGCTTGTTTCAAGAAATTGTTGGACTACGGCCGCAGCCATCAGTCCGTGTATACAACAAACTGTTGTCTGTTATTGCGAAGATGAAGCACTACTCCGTTGCCCTCAAAGTGTTCGATGAAATGCGTCAAAGGGGTGCCCCTGTAAATGAGTCCACGATGAACATCTTGATCGATTGCTGTGTTCTCTCAAATCAGGTAAAGTTTGGGTTCGCTTTACTGGGCAGCTTCTACAAGCGCGGTTACGAGCCTGATGCTATCACGTTCAGCTCTATGATAAAGGGGCTGTTTTTGGATCATAAGATTGCTGAGGCGGAGAAACTGTTCAAAAAGATTCTGATGCTGAAACTCTGTGAGCCTAGTGATGTTATAGTTCTCACCACGATAAACGGGCTTTGTAAAGCCGGACGGGCAAAAACCGCGTATGAATTGCTTCGGAGATTGCAAAGAACTATGTGGAAACCCGATGTCAAGTCTTATAACGCGGTCATTGATACATTGTGCAAAAGGGGAATGTTGGATGAGGCTTTCGAGCTCCTTTCCATGATGATCGAAAAGGGAATTTCTCCCATTGTTTCGACGTATAATCCGTTGATTCAGGGTTTGTGTGATGTTAGCAGGTGGAAAGAGGTTAAAGACTTGCTGAATAAAATGGCAAGTTCTGGTATATCTATCAATGTGATTACTTTTACGATAATAGTGGATGCATTTTGCAAGGAAGGAAAGTTAGGAGAAGCTGAGGAAGTTATCGAAATTATGATAGGACAAGATATTTGTCTAGATGTCGTGGCGTGCAATGCACTCATTGATGGATATTGCTTGCAAGGGAAAATGAAGAAAGCTGAGGAAGTATTCGATTCCATTGCACGAAGAGGCCTTAAGCCTTCTGTTATTACCTTCAACAGCTTGATCAACGGATATTGCAAGAAACGGAAAATGAATAAAGCCTGGGGTCTTTTCCATGAAATTCCTCGTAAAGGTCTGAAGCATACAGCAGCTACGTACAACACCATGATACACGGATTGTTTCTTGAACGTAGATTTGAGGATGGTTGGATGCTTTTCAATGACATGGAAGCTCGAAAAGTATTTCCTGATATAAAAACTTATAGTATATTGTTGGACAACTTGTGCAGGATGCGGCAAATTGATGAAGCGTTCTCACTTTTGCATACAATGAAAAAAAAGGGCTTTACTCCGGATTTAATTACGTATGGTACTCTAATTCATGGATTGTGCAGAGCTGGACAACTTGACAGAGCATTGGATGTTTTCAATCGACTTCCTTCCGTAGGTTTGCTACCCAATGTTCGAATATATAACATGATTCTAAATTCGCTTTGTGAAAAAGGATTTGTGGAGGATGCAAAACATTTGGTTATAGAGATGGAGAAAAGAGGTCGCGCACCGAATAGCGTAACATACAATGTTATCATCCAGGGCTTGCTAAAGAGAAATGATGTCTTTCAGGCAATGTTGTCATTCATGGAAGAAATGTGCAAAAGAGAATTCTCAGCAGATGCTGCTACATTATCCATGTTACTCGATCAAGTACAAGGGCGAGATGATGTTCTTTGTGAAATGATAAAGAAAGTTGTGCCAAAATAACTCTGTGGATCGGAGGATGATGCTATTTGGAGTCTAAAATAGCTGGGAACATTGGTGCTGTTGATTTGTAAATTGAGATTGCAAGAGTTAAATTATGAGCTCTGAAATTTCTTAACTAATACTACAAGTGGGGGTGGGTATTTCTGCAGCTGTTCTTGAAATGCTATTGCTACATTGGATTGGAGTATTACCTCACAAGGTGTTGGAAAGATTTGGTCAAAATGGAAAGTGCAAATCATATCAAATCAGCCGAGAATTACACCTTCAATTGAAGATATTGTTTACCATAATCTAGGATTTATTGTTATCTCATTCCTTGTATAAGAAAGGGCCATTTGTATCTATTTGAAAAGATCAATCAATAAAAAACGAAAATATTCTCCTCTATTTTGAACATGGCATCAGAGCCAAGGTTCATCCTAGGCTCAGAAAAATCTCATCACAGCCTCAACCTTTCCCTACCCTTCGGCGTTTGATCAAGCCAACTAGCCAAACCAAACAAAAGTCATGTCAGACACAGAAACAGAAACACCAAACAAACCAAAAACCAGCAAAAATATTGTTTTGCCATTTAAGTTAAATGGCAGAAATTACCCGCTTTGGTCCAGATTGATGAGAATCGGGATCGGAGGCAGAGGGGCCATCAAACACATTCGAGATGCGCCTCTCGATCCAGAAGATAAGGGATATTCAGATTGGGAAGAAACTGATCTGATTGTGTTATCATGGATAATTGATAACATCGAGAACGACCTCATAGCTGACTTTGCTCATCACCAGACAGCCAAAACTATCTGGGATAACCTCGCCGTCACCTACGAGAGCAAGTCCGATCCATATCTGGTGTACGATCTGGAAGAAAAGGCAAATCGGATTATTCAAGGTAGTATGGATCTTGAGACATACTACAGAAAGATCCATGGATTATGGATCAGCATAGATGGATGCCAGAAGCAGCCAGTAACATGTTGTGACAAGGGCATAAAACAATATAGAGAAAACCAGAATATGAGACGGCTATTCAAATTTCTGGCCGGCCTAAACGATGAGTATGATGCTATCAGGCGGGACATTCTAAAGGAGGAAAAACTTCCCTCAATTGAAGCTGCGTACGGATGAGTGAAAAGGGAAGCCGCACGAAGGAAAATCATGCCGGCTACACCATCTGAGACTGGAACAGGAAGCCCAGATGTCACGTCTGGGGAAATCGGCACGGGTTATGGTGCTCAGAAGAACAGAACAGTCCCACCACGAGCTCCACCGCCAACAGCACCGCCGCGTGGACCACCGCCGTCCAGGAACCCCGCCAACGCTGTCCCTCAGAAATCGGTCGACAAGAGTCGATTGTGGTGCTCTCACTGTGGTAAAAACAAACATACGAAGGATTCGTGCTTCTTACTTGTAGGTTTTCCAGAGTGGTGGGAAAACAAACCAAAGAAGGGACATGCGCATATGGTGGATGGTGAGAGATCAAATACATGGTCTGAAGCAGGGACGGACGGAGACAGCCATGGTGGTGGGGACGGCAACGGCGAACCGGGCAACGCTGTCGGCGGAAGAGGCGCCGGAAATCTCGCGGAGCAGATCAGAATTGGCGAAGGTGGCCCCTGCCGAAAAAGGGCACCCCTTATTCACACCTATAATCGATTTGCACCTTTATTATATGATTCCGCTGCTTTCAATGTGCAAAATATTCATGATAAAGACAGGAAGGGGTGGATTTTCGACTGTGGTGCCACAGATACGATGACTCCGGACAAATGGGACTTTAGTAATTTTACTCAAATTACTAAATCGTTTATCAAAACAGCTAATGGAGAATTGATAAAGGTGGCGGGTGCCGGAACTATAGAAATCTCGGATAACCTATGCTTAAAAAATTGTCTCTTCGTGCCAAGTTTATCTCAAAGATTGATGTCTGTGAGTCATGTAACCCGGGAACTAAATTGCACGCTGCTAATGTTCCCTCGTTTTTGTGTGCTGCAGGATATTCGGACAAAGAAGATAATTGGGCGTGGCACTGAGGACCACGGGCTCTACTACGTGGATGGGGCAGCTCATCATGGTAGCGCAATGCTAGCTCGCGGATCCACGAGAGATGAAATTCGGTTATGGCACCAGCGTTTAGGTCATCCTTCTTCCGGTTACCTTAAACTTTTGTTTCCAAATATTTCTATTCCCAAAGATTTTTTTTTGTGAGACTTGTGTTTTGGCGAAAAGCCACAGACAATCCTTTAAAATTTCAAATACCCGAATGAATTCTATGTTTCATTTAGTGCATTCTGATGTGTGGGGTCCTGCTCCTATTGTTGGTGGACACGGATTCAAATATTTTGTTACATTTATCGATGATTGCACGAGAATGACTTGGGTATATTTCTTAAAACATAAATTTGAAGTGTTTGATAAGTTTATCTTGTTTCTAAACTTAGTTAAAACACAGTTTCAAACCACTGTCAAGATCCTTAGATCCGATAATGGGGGTGAATTTGTTAATCATGTGATGTCCAACTTCTTTGCCTCATCCGGTCTAATACACCAAACTTCCTGTGCCTATACCCCTGAACAAAATGGGGTTGCGGAACGGAAAAACAGAATCATCTTGGAGATCACTCGATCAGTAATGATTGAGTCACGTATCCCCACTTTCTTATGGCTCGAAGCAGTCGCTACCTCAGTTTTTCTTCTTAATCGTCTGCCCACAAAAATTCTGAACATGAAAACCCCTCTCGATGTCCTCTCTAACCAAACCAACATCCCAGCTCCTCTTAACTTGTCTCCCAAAGTATTCGGTTGTTCCGTTTATGTTCACATACATAAACACAAACGCACGAAACTGTCACCATGTGCTAAAAAATGTGTCTTTGTTGGGTATGGTATTAACCAAAAAGGATATCGATGCTTTGATCCATCCTCCAGAAAAATTATCACCACCATGAACTGTAATTTCCTCGAATCCGAATTTTTCTACACAACCCATCTTGGTCGTCAGGGGGAGAATAGTGACATCACCTCTTCTAGTGATCTAGACAACCTAAGTTGGCTTGTGTCAAAACCCAATGACTCGAACGAGGATCCATTAGAGACACCAGCAGTCGCTACCACCGAGCACACCTCTCCACCAGAGTCCCCAAAGTCCACACCAATTACCTTCTCGACTCCGATATCCGAGGTAACACCTGAAACTCCCATCAGTGAAGATATTACTCCTACTAACACTGCAGAAGTCGAAGAGGAAGATAATACAATTGATGGTGACACTGGGAGATACATTTTACCGCCCCGCATAAATCGAGGTGTTCCTCCAAAACGATATTCCCCAGAAAAGTTCAACCCGCAAAGTCGATATGGTGCGGCCAATCACATTCAGGGAGGTTTGACCGAAACAGCACAAGCTTTCGAAGCGGCTCTCTATAATGAGGAGGAAATTCCGAGAAACGCGGAAGAAGCTAAGCAGCATGAACACTGGAAGAAGGCAATGCTCACAGAAATGGAGGCCTTAGACATGAATAATACTTGGAAAAAGGAGAGACTACCCGAAGGAGTGAAAACGGTTGGGTGTAGGTGGGTTTTTACCATTAAGCGAAAGCCGGATGGATCGATCGACAGATACAAGGCCAGACTTGTTGCAAAGGGATACACTCAGACATATGGAGTTGACTATGCTGAGACTTTCTCACCGGTGGCCAAGATTAATACCTTAAGAGTCCTTTTTTCCATTGCAGCTAACAAAGAATGGCCCCTACACCAGTTCGATGTAACTAATGCCTTTCTACATGGAGAACTCGAGAAGCCAGTATTCATGGAACCCCCGCCCGGGTTCACTGAAGGTTTTGAGAAGGGATAAGTGTGTCAACTTGGGAAAACACTTTACGGACTACGACAATCCCCGAGAGCGTGGTTCGGGAGATTTACTCAAGCAATGAAGAAGTATGGATACAAACAGAGTAATGCTGATCACACTCTGTTTCTAAAGAAGAAGGGGAAGAAGATCACTTGCCTTATCATCTATGTGGATGATATGATTATCACCGGAGATGATCATGAAAAAATAAGGAACCTTAGAAGCAATCTGTTCAAAGAATTCTCAATGAAAGACCTGGGTCTCCTCAAGTATTTCCTAGGAATCGAAGTTTTGAGATCAAAAAGGGGAATCTTTATTAGTCAAAGGAAGTACATCCTGGATATTTTGGCAGAAGTCGGTATGCTAGAATGTAAGCCTGCGGCTACACCAATGATACAAAACCACAGACTGCAAACAGTGAAGGGAGCAGAGCTGGCCGATAGGGGGAGATACCAAAGACTCGTTGGGAAACTTATATACTTATCGCATACGAGACCAGATATTGCGTATGCCATAAGTGTGGTAAGTCAGTTCATGAAAGAACCTCAAACAAGTCACTGGGAAGCTGTACTAAGAGTAGTACAGTATCTAAAGGGCACAGCCGGGCATGGACTGTTGTTCGCAAAACACAATCATTTGGATATCTGCGCATTCACTGATGCAGACTGGGCAGGAGCTTGGGACGACATGAGATCTACCTCCGGCTATTTCACCTTCGTTGGAGGAAATCTTGTGACATGGAGGAGCAAGAAACAGAAGGTAGTTTCACTATCAACTGCGGAAGCTGAATTTCGAGGCATAAAGAATGGGCTCACAGAAATTCTTTGGTTGAGAAAATTGATGATGGAACTTGGACTCTATACTTCGAAGGCATGCCGGTTATTCTGCGATAACAAGGCGGCTATCAGCATTTCTGAAAATCCGGTTCAACATGATCGAACCAAACATGTGGAGATTGATAGACACTTCATCAAAGAAAAAATTGAGGCAAAAATAGTTGAGCTACCACATGTCAAGTCTGAAGATCAACTTGCTGATATTTTGACCAAGGCAGTTAGCGCTAAGTCATTTCAAGAAGTACTTGGCAAGTTAAGTATTGGGAATCCCACTACTTAACTTGAGGGGGAGTGTTGGAAAGATTTGGTCAAAATGGAAAGTGCAAATCATATCAAATCAGCCGAGAATTACACCTTCAATTGAAGATATTGTTTACCATAATGTAGGATTTATTGTTATCTCATTCCTTGTATAAGAAAGGGCCATTTGTATCTATTTGAAAAGATCAATCAATAAAAAACGAAAATATTCTCCTCTATTTTGAACACAAGGTGCCTCTCTTTTTTTTTTTCCTTTCTTACTGGTGCAGTAATTAATATAATTGCATCACATTTCTTTATGTTCATGTATTTTTGTGGGTCAACGATGGGTTATTTATATTGACCAGTTCAAAAGAGGTGATTATGGAAAATCGTACGTAAACCGCGTGGAATCAAAATTGGCATTAAATCATGTCAATAATGACAGTTTCCTACCTCTGTCTTCAGATCTATGAATCTATCTCCATATATCATATGCTATGCCTTGGCAAATTTTACCCAGAAACCACACCCCATTTTGCTACAGTTTTGAATTAGGATGTCTAAGAACTACGACAACTGGGAGAGGCTAGTGACAGCCGTTTTGCGAAGGGAAAAGGATATACGAATAGCCTTGTCTCATTCGAGGGATTCAAGCATTAGTTCCACGTCATCTAGTTTCGATCTGAGTTTCAGCCCGACTTCTCAAGACTACATTGTTTGGGATTGGGACAGATTTCTGCCGTTTGATTTAGGGGAGATTATTTCAAGAGCAGTTTCTCCGGTGGTCTACGCCAACAAGAAAGAGCTTTACTTCACCCTTTGCCATTCTCCGATCCTCATTGATTCCGGAAAATTGGTATGCCCATTCTCTCTACTTCACCTCTGTGTTTGGGAAATCAGTTTGCTCTCACATTTTCAAATTAGAACAGGAACCCTGACTTTGTTTTCTGAGCCCTAAATGCGAATTTTTATTAATTTTATTAATGTTTTTATAAATATAAAAATCTTTATGTTATAGTAATAAATGATGCAGTAATAAATATTTTTAACTAAAAATTTGTAAATTTAAAATTAATATACTCTAATTTTAAATTTATCAATCATATTTTAGCTAGTGAAATGCTAAAAAATAATTATAATCTTAACTAAATGAATGACCCTGAAAAAATAATTATAAAATTAAATTAAATCATATTTCATCTGTCAAATGAAACTGAAGCATTTAATTATTTTATATTTTGCATATATTCAAAACATATTTCAATTTAAGTAGGAATAATATTAAAAATTTATTGAAAAAATAAATAAAATTTGATGTTTAAAACACAATTGTTAGTGTCTTACAAAATTTTGGGACAGAGAATTCCTTATACTCCCTCCGTTATTTTCGACTTGCCTCATTCTTTTTTAGCACACAAATTAAGAAATATAATAAAAAAAATTAATATGTGGCGATAAATTAAAGATAAATGTAATGTTAGGGATAAAGGTGGTGTTTATCAAGTTAAAAATGTAAATGAGACGAGTAAAAAAAAACCCCAAAATAGAAAATGAGACACTTGAAAAATAACAAGTACCAGTTTCATGTCAATACATTCATTCACTTTCATATTTGCCATTCAATTTCGAGGGATTGGATGTGTGTACCTTTTTTTCTCATAAAATGGATTAATGGAGTGATGTACAATAAAGAGTTATGGATAACTTATATACTCCATCCATTTCCTGTTTAGTAAACTAAAAATTTGGGCACAAATTTTTTTGTATTTTGATGATATATAAAATAAATTAATGTGTTAAAGTGAAATAATTATGGTCCCATCTAATTTTTTTAATGGTACTCCCTTCGTCCCGGACCACTTGACCTGTTTGACTTATTGACTTTTTGACACGCATTTCCACCGAGCCAGGAAACGGGTTATAAGATATAATTTTGAAGTATTGTTTCTTCTACGGGATACTATGTAGAAGAAATAATACTTCAAAATTATATCTTATAACCCGTTTCCCGGCTCAGTAGAAATGCGTGCCAAAAAGTCAATAAGTCAAACAGACCAAGTGGTCCGGGACGGAGGGAGTATTAAAATGTTGAAATGTTAAAAAGTAGAGAGATAAAGTGTTAAAGTGTTAAAGTGGTAAAGTGATTGTGAGACCTATATCCCAAAATGAAAAAGTTCAGTAAATGGAAGACGTCCGTACATAGTAAGAATATCAATAAATGGAGGACATAGAGAGTACTTTTTATATTTAATAATAATAATTTAGTTAATATTTTCTATTAGGGTTCATTTTCATAATTATAATTTGTCTCATATATTTCTTTTCTGGTTTTATTCTTTAGATGACTATTAGTAAAACCTACAATAATAAATTTTAAAGGTTTCGGATTCGAGTCATCCGTGACGCGGTATTTATATTTCATGTTAGTTGTGTTAAAAATAATAACAAAAACAATAAATTACAGTTAATTATGACATAGATTTATTAAAAATAAAATAAGTAAAAAGATAAAATATATAGAATATACATGAATTCTAATTATGAAATACATTAATTGAAAATTAAACAAACATAAGAGAATAACTATAAAATAATAAACTCTAAATATCGTATCAAACACCAAATAACAATTTGAAAAAATAAAAATTACTATGATGAAAATGAAAATGAGAAAAACTAGAAATAATAAATAAATTAAAAACAAACAAAGAAAAAGAAAATAAATGGATAAAATTGGACTCAAATGCCAAAGTGCACAGCACTCTGCTGTGGATTACCTCCATTTCCATACCCCAATTTTGACACGTGAGAAAAGAGAGAAAAAATTAAAAATGACGTTTTATTTACAAAAGTAGGTTAACTTAAGGTGTAATACAAGAGTCTTATCGTCGTAATTAAGGAATGATTTAAACTTGGTAATACTTGAAAGAAAAAAAAATGAACTTTTGAAACAGAGCTTTTCTCTGGAGAAAAAGAGTGGAAAGAAATGCTACATGGTGGGAGCAAGAGAGCTGGGAATTATCTGGTGCGGTGACACCCCACAGTACTGGGACTATGAATCCCATCCAGATTCAAGGTTCTCCACCACAATTCCTCATCTTCGCCATAAATTAAAATTTACGTACCTAACTAATTTGATCAGTGATTTTCAATAATTTGCAGATTCTCAGAGGTAGCTCTGCTGAAATATGTATGGTGGCTTGAAATCCGAAGCACCATAAACACGCGAATTCTATCAACGAACACCGTCTACGGAGCATATCTAGTGTTCAAGCTAGGCGAAAGATCTCTAGGCGAAAGATCTTACGGTCTCCAATCTGCAAACGCATTTGTGAGATTCACGAATGATGAAGTGGAGGGTGAGGATGAGAGGAAAGCGATTCTCGATCACTTCGCGCGGGAGAACGCTAGGACTCGTGACCGGGGATCTGGAGAGGCGGCTGTGAAGATAGGTGATGGGTTGACGGAGGTTGCGGAGGTGCATCTGCAACAGCCGCAGCAGATGACCGGAAGAGTGGGCGTGAAGAGAGGTGATGGATGGATGGAGGTGGAGCTGGGAAGGTTCTTCTGCGATGGAGGCGACGATGGTGAGGTGGAGACGTGGCTGTTGGGGGCGGACGGGTATCAGGTGAAGACCGGCCTCATTGTTCAAGGCGTTGAGTTCCGACCGAGCCGCCCCCTGATTCCTTCACTACAAGAAAAGCAGGAAACGACGACCAAAAGGAGGCCGTTGACTTTGACTACTAAATGGCGACGGATAATTTTTCGAATTCCGTGAATGAAAAAATGGATAAGATTTGTTTTTGATAGATTTTGGAGAGACATATTAATATGAGAGACTACCTCTATAGTTAAATGTTAAATCCATTTTCACGATGTTGTTTTGTTATCTCCAGTTTGCCAAATAAGACTTTTCGGTTCTTAAAATCACTTGCGAACTAATTTGTCACAAAATTTGTTTTATTTGACTATAATTTTGTAGTATTTGATTAAGTTCGGAATAACTTGTTCTTCGAGACGTCAACGCGAGTACATTAATACCGATGGAATATTCCGATCTGAGGCTCGACCGGAAAGAGTTGCTGCCACCTGATAAACGGGAAGTAGTGTGGAGACCATTGTCCACGTACCAGCATATCAAGTCTTCTGTTCTAAATCGTATATTAGTATCATTCTTTCTTAAAATAAAAGTAAAAAAAGTTAATTGACACGTTGAACTTCATTACAGAGCTTGCTTTTTTCTTGATGGAAGAAGCAGAAAGAATTGTTTCTTGCTGGGAGCCACGAACCTCATGATGAGATCAGGAGGCCTTGGTGA
>CM038114.1:15955886-15980777 GCA_001642375.2 Mentha longifolia | reverse complement strand
ACTCTCCTTTCTACCGAGCAAGCTCCAGCCACCCCGACCTAATTCATGATGAGCCCACCAACTTCCTGGCAAAATGCCTACGGTTAAAAACCACCGACATGCCAAGATCCAAATCCGCTCTTGAATGGCTAACTCTCCTACAGCACCTAGTTATTTTTCACCCATGACATAGACGAATATTGATTATGTGGGACTAATGCCCAACTGTTATTTATTTAATTTGAAGATTCTCGGAGGCAGCTGAGCTCATAGAATCGGAGGTTTGAAGAAAGAGACGATAGAGAAGATGGGTGGATGGAGATAAAACTCGGAGAATTCTATGTTGATTTGGAAGAAAATGGTGAGGTGCAAGTGCAGTTGCTGGACACGAGTGGGAACATGAATAGCGGCCTCATTCTTGAAGGAATCGAGTTTCGACCATAAATTATTATATGCCTATGTACTTTTTGCATCTCTATCAATAATTAAGATTCATGTAGCAAAGATGATTTTTCTCTTTGATTTATGTACGTAGAAATTCATTTGTTGCCCCAACAATAACCGCTGCCGCCAAAGTAAATTCATTATGTACGTAGAAATTCATTTCTTTCCCTTCACAAAATTTTATGAAAATCCCTACGCACATCTGTCTACGTTAAAATATCCAAGGGCATATCAGAGAACTCTTACAGTGTTGGTTACATGAAATCAAGTGTTATTTGTTTGCAGTTTATCGGAGGCAGTTGAGCTCATAAAAACGCGGCGCCTTTACATCCAAGGCACTATAATGGGTTCACAGAGTAGTAAGCGGAACTTCATTCAGCAGTTTTAAGAAGGAGATGAGTGTCCTCATGAGCAATCAAAGATGGTAAAGTTTCAAGAAGGAGATGACAGAGAAAATGGGTGGATGGAAAATTCCATGTTGATTTGGAAGAAAAGGATAAGGTACAACTGTACAAGTGCAGTTGTTGGCCACCGCCACCGGTGGGAACAGAACGAGTGGACTCATTGTTGAAGGCATCGAGTTCCGAACTTTCAAATCCATAACAATAGCATACTCCATGGAGTATATGGGAACCATGGAACAATTTCCAGTTTCAACAACTAACTGACTCAATACTCATGCATGTGTGGAAAAATATCCCATTCATGAGTCGCTCGTATTTTTGTAAATCTTGAATAGACATTGTTGATGAATATGAAAGTCTAAATCGCTTAGATAATATGGCATCGCAACAACAAATTTAAAAACAGTGTATCAAAAATACACAAGTGAAAACCAGAGATCAAATTTTCCACAAGTTTTCATGCAATGCAACAGGGGATTAACTTCATTTTCACTGAATTAGCGAAATGCCTAGAGTTGCCAATCACATAAAGCATGCACCACAGGAAAGTTTATAGTTGCTCATCTTCATTTGATTTTTAACAGTCGTCGTTTGAGCACCGGTTCTGCAAGAATCAGCAATATAATTAGGGCTGAACATAAACATCTAATAAAGTGCAAATTCCTATTTGAAGAAGAAACAAAAAAATAAATATAAAGGACCTGTAGACATTGCTTGTGTACAATTCTTTCACAAATAGAGATTTTAGTTTCATTTCATCAATTTAGATTTTCAATAAAAAAATTGCAAAATAGTAGACCTCTTGAGATAAAATCTAGCAGTACAAGAACTTAGTGAAACAAGAAAATAGCATAAGGATCTCCTGTGGAATGGTAGGAACACAGTCTAGTTTTCTTAATTCTTCTTGAATAAAACGACTTCACCACAAGAAAGTAAAATGCCACATATAAATCATTTAAATTCAATGCCTAACCTCATGCATCAAGCTGGAAATCATCACCATGGCTTATTTTTTATCAATCCATGATCGATGAGCTTTAACTGGGAATGGCACTAGCTCCTTCCTCATTTGCTCTGCCCGACTCAAAGTTAAAGGGTTGCGGTCAAATATTTCCATCTTTCTAAAAGGAGAAATAGGCAAATATGGTCCTCGAAAGGCATATCTTTTGAGTTTGAGCACTTCAAGATTTCGCGATTTACCAATTATACTCATTTCTTAGTGAAAAATATTATAGAAGACATAATCCTAGCCATTTAAAACGACAAAGACGATTTATATTGGAGTTATAATATTTGTGGAATTTGATATGATTTCATTGCCTTGCAAGTTTTAACAATTTTGTCAAGAAAATAGATAATATAATTAAAATAAACCGGTATGTGTTTGTTTGATTAGAGTCGGGTCTCTCTAGGTTTTAATGCTTTTGACGTATTATTCCTAAAAGGTTTTTGTAGGATAATTGGTTAATTTAGAGAAATAGTTAATGGTGGTCGTCTTAATTACAGTTAAAGTTAAGAGAAACTGAATAAATAAAACCAATTTATATGTGAATTAAATAAATTATCTCTATATTTGTGGTCGATTGTGTTAAATAAAACCATTTTATATTTTTATCTCTCTTTTATTTGTTCTCACTTAATTTTCTTAGTATTTTGGTTTTATAGCATTTATTAACTTAGTTATTAGTTTAGTTATAAAACTCAAAACCACCATTTTATAGCTCAAGAGATTATTTGTTTTGAGTATTTTTAACCATTAAGACATTTAAATACATCGTTTCGTGTGAGAAACGATCCTACTTGTCACTACACTTGTAGCACTAATGCATAACATAGTCTTGCAAGTGGCGAGGAGTCCTTCTGGGGCGGCGCTAGCCAAGAGCCTACCCTTGAGCGGCAGCGGCTAGTGGAAGTGATACGATCCTTGACGACCGAACACCGAACACCCAAGCGGAAGATTCGATAGATAAAGATAGATATCCTACGATCGAACCCTCTAAATGATATAGGCCAGAATTAATCTCCATATACCCCAAAGAAATAGTTGTCGTAGTCACACGGGGACATACAACTTAATCTCCCTATACCCCAAAGAGACACAACGAGAGATGATTGACTCGTCGATTCGCCGGATAAAGGAATATCTTGGACACACCAAAAGTAATCCAAAGATAAATCTCAAAAGAGAAATAAACTAAAATTTTATTAATGAATAATGTTCAATTTTCGTCACCCTTATGAGAGTCATATTTATAGGCCTCATAAAGTCTTAAGAAAACTACTAGTTAAAAACCAATCCTAAAATATACCAAACCAAATCCTAATCTAAAAAGGAATAAAATCACTAAAATAATACTGAAAATAACCTACCAACTAGAGCACTAATAAAAAAAATTAATAAAAATAACCAACTAAATAAACAATTCGAGTGTGTTTTTGTAACAACCCAACTATTTGCATATTAGTATTTAGAAAGTTTTACCTTATAATTGATTATTATTTAGTCATTAAATTTTGGAGTTTGGGTTTTAGTCTTAGAAAAATGGCTGGACTTATTATTTGCTTAAATAGTCGATTTAGATTATTAAATAAAATAAAGAGTATATTTATGTATTTATCAATAGATAATTATTTAGTATTTCTCTTTTAGAAAATAGATAAATAAAAATAAGTATTCTGTAGAGAATTAGAAGGAGACGGTTTACACTCCCCCTCAGTTTTTCCCTTTCAGTTTTAGGAAAAGAGGAATAAGAAAACTTCCGTTCTTCCCCAGCAATCGAAAGAAAAACCCAGTCTTCCGTTCTTCCCCAGCAATCGAAAGAAAAACCCAGTCTTCCGTTCTTCCATTTGGCCTAATCGTGAGAGAAACCCGTTCAATTATTTAGACGTTTAGAACGAGAATGTAGGATTTCTGCTGTTGGAGTTCTTATAAATTTGGGAGAGGAATGGGAAGAGGATACAATTGAGCAAGTTCTGTGTTTTAGAAGAAGAATTCGAAGGTGAGTCTCTTTCTTTTATCATCGTTGGTTAGTTTCAGAGAAGACCTAGAATTATTTCAATTAGAGAATAAAATTCTTTCAAAAGCTTTTGATTTAGTAATTGAAATTAGAAATTGATTTGTTGATGTGGGCATTAATCGAAAATAGGGGATAGTGGTTTGATTATTTGATCAATTTGAAAACTTTTGTAAATTTCCACAGTAGTTTTCGTAGCCATAGTTTAGTGATAGGAAGCCAAATTCAAATTTTGTTCTTAACATTATTATATATACTTATTATCCTATTGACTACTGTACCGCTTGGGTTTTAGTTAGGATTTTGAGCATTAGCTTTTCTAAAACTTAAGCCTCGATAGTTCAGTAGCAAAGTATTGTTCTTATATTACTTATTTATTTTCCCTATGACCGAAGTAGATGTCAGCAAATCTAAATTTCAGAATCTATATTTTGTTTTACAGATTAGGTACTTGGACAGAATTATAAATTCTAGTTGGAAGTAGTAGTTTATGAATGCTTACTGTTATATTCTTTAATAGGTGAGGAGCTGTTAGAACCTCATTCTCCCCATTAAGAGCCTTGTTAAGTTTCACAGCTTCAAGTTATTTGAGGTGGGGTAAAATAAATTATTTCCAAAGTTTACTTTCAGTTATGTTTTATTGAGAAAATGAGTTTTATGTCCAACGTGTTTATGTGTGCTTGAAATTATGGTTGAAGTTATGTGATGAGTATACCTTGAGTATGCCTATATGTTGTCCTGTGCACAGTTGAAGTTCTATGTCCCATTTATTCTTACTTTGTTGTGTACATTGTAATGAATAATGGTTGAAGTTATATGTTCCCATAATTCTTTTGAATTATGGTTGAAGTTATAAGATGAGTATACCTTGAGTATGCAAGTTATGGTCATGTGTACAGTTGAAGTTCTATGTCCCATTTATTCTTACTTTGTTGTGTACATTGTAATGAATAATGGTTGAAGTTATATGTTCCCATAATTCTAATGAATTATGGTTGAAGTTATATGTTCTCATAATTCTAATGAATTATGGTTGAAGTTATATGTTCCCACAGTTCTGTCGAATTGTGGTTGAAGTTTCCCGTATTTTTCTATGCCATGTTTACACGTTTGGACAAAGCAAAGAGATATCACAAAGAACCCCCATCCCACTGAGTATGTTTTGAATACTCACCCCGTTTTTATTAAAATATTTTCAGGTGGAGAGGATGGAGTGCCGTGAAGGAAATGGGGTGATCTAGATTATGATATCCTGTTATGTTGGAGTAGTTTAGTATGTTTTCTGTTAATGGAGTGGTAGTATCTTTTAATATTTGCAGTTTCAAATGTTTAGGAAAATACTTGGTTGCTTGGCTGCTTTCGACTTTAGTAGTATTAAGATTTGCAATGTGATCTCTGTACTTGGAGATGGAGTTTAAAAGCAGGTTTATTTGGTTAAAAGATTAATGTTGTTGGTAAAATGGTTTTTGTGCACAAAACGAGGTTGTCTCATTTTATTTCTTCTGTTTTGTTTCTCGTTCAATTTTGAAGTTAAAATGTCTGACTTTAGGTTTGGATTTTAGTTGTTTAGAAGCTACGAAATCAGATTTTTGGTTAGTCTCTTCTACCGATTCTTTTCCTGATTCATTTTATTTTGTTTTAATTCTAGATTAAGACTTGTGTTTCTAGTTTTTTTATTTTATTTTATTTTTATCTTTTTTCCGCGAAAGATTTTAGTTTTATTAAAATAAAATTAGGGTGTTACAGTTTTTCTTACTTTCGTATACTGTGTTGTTATTTTCGTGACATTCGCGGGTCTCATTGGACCTCATTTTAGGCCCAAACCTAGTGCAGGCCGGAACCGCCAATAGATTAATGAAATAAGCCCAAGCCGGGCCTCAAATCTAGTACACGTGGACCATTTTGAGAATAAGAAAAACCCATCTGAGGCCCAATACACCACTGAATTGTGTCTAAGCCAAGCCGGGCCTCAAATCTCATGGGTCAACCTCGACTGTACTGGTTCAAGCCGGCCTAATCGGACCGGGTCTAATGTATCAAAACATTATAGTAATACATTAGTGGGTCCTGACTTCATTTCATATTTTGAACTACTCCCTCTCGCACCGAAGTAGATGAGGCCAAAGCCGCTACATCTGCAATTCAGCGAATTGCAAGTGCAAATTTGGTTTTGTCCTCATATATTTCCCCCGTCCTTCACAATTTTTTGTTCAAATTTTCATAATTCCGGTCACGAGAACGGGCCGTTTACACCGAAACCCGCAATAGATTTCAGCCGTATCAATAAATTAGATAATGCGCTTTGCTTGTTTCAAGAAATTGTGGGACTACGGCCGCAGCATCAATCCGTGTATACAACAAAATGTTGTCTGTTATTGCCAAGATGAAGCACTACTCCGTTGCCCTCAAACTGTTCGATGAAATGCGTCAAAGGGGTACCCTGTAAATGAGTCCACGATGAGCATCTTGATCGATTGTTGTGTTCTCTCAAATCAGGTCAACTTTGGGTTCACTTTACTGGGCAGCTTCTACAAGCGCGGTTACGAGCCTGATGCTATCACGTTCAGCACTATGATAAAGGGGCTGTTTTTGGATCATAAGATTGCTGACGCGGAGAAACTGTTCAAGAAGATTCTGATGCTGAAACTCTGTGAGCCTAGTGATGTTATAGTTCTCACCGTGATAAATGGGCTTTGTAAAGCCGGACGGGCAAAAACTGCGTATGAATTGCTTCAGAGATTGCAAAGAACTATGTGGAAACCCAATGCCAAGTCTTATAGCGCAGTCATTGATACGTTGTGCATGCAAAAGGGGAATGTTGGATGATGCTTTCGAGCTCCTTTCCATGATGATTGAAAAGGGGATTTCTCCCATTGTTTCAACGTATAATCCGTTGATTCAGGGTTTGTGTGATATTAGCAGGTGGAAAGAGGTTAAAGACTTGCTGAATAAAATGGCAAGTTCTGGTATATCTTTCAATGTGATTACTTTTACAATAACAGTGGATGCATTTTGCAAGGAAGGAAAGTTAGGAGAAGCTGAGGAAGCTATCGGAATTATGATAGGACAAGATATTTGTCTAGATGTCGTGGCGTGCAATGCACTTATTGATGGATATTGCTTGCAAGGGAAGATGAAGAAAGCTGAAGAAGTATGTGATTCCATTGCACGAAGAGGCATTAAGCCTTCTGTCATTACCTTCAACAACTTGATGAATGGATATTGCAAGAAGCGGAAAATGAATAAAGCCTGGGGTCTTTTACATGAAATTCCTCGTAAAGGTCTGAAGCATACAACAGCTACATACAACACCATGATACATGGATTGTTTCGTGAACGTAGATTTGAGGATGGTTGGATGCTTTTCAATGACATGGAAGCTCGAAAAGTATTTCCTGATATAAATACTTATAGTATATTGTTGGATAATTTGTGTAGGATGCGGCACATTGATGAAGGGTTCTCACTTTTGGATACAATGAAAGAAAAGGGTTTTACTCCGGATATAATTACGTATGGTACTCTAATTCATGGATTGTGCAGAGCTGGACAACTTGACACTGCATTGGATCCTTCTGTAGATTTGCTACCCAATGTTCGAATATATAAAATGATTCTAAATTCGCTTTGTGAAAAAGGATTTGTGGAGGATGCAAAACATTTGGTTATAGAGATAGAGAAAAGTGGTCGCGCACCGAATAGCGTAACATACAATGTTATCATCCAGGGCTTGCTAAAGAGAAATGATGTCTTTCAGGCGATGCCATTCATGGAAGGAATGTGCAAAAGAGAATTTTCTGCAGATGCTGCTACTTTATCCATACTACTCGATCAAGTACGAGGGCAAGATGATGTTCATTGTGAAATGATTAAGAAAATTCTGCCAAGAGAACTCTGTGAAGGATGATGCTGTTTGGAGTCTGAAATAGAAGACGTTGTTGGTGCTAAAACAAGCTGCTCGTCATTTGTAATGTGAGATTGCAGGAGTAAAATTATGAGCTCTGAAAACATTTTATATGTCTGTTTAATATTTATAGATGCCGGTCATTCACTCAGTTACTCTTAGCTAATAACTGGGGGTATTTCTGCAGCTGTTCATGAAATTTCTTTTTTTAGGCTTGGTCTACTTTGCTACATTGGAGTATGATCTCACAAGGTACCTCTTTTTTTCCTTGTTTACATTCCATCACATTTCTTCATGTTTATGTATTTGGTGGGTCAATGATGGCTTATTTATTGACCAGTTCAAAAGGAGTGATTATGGAGATCGTACGTTTCTAACACAAACTGCGCGGACTCTCATTATTCAAAATGGAAAATTGGCATTAAATTATGCCAATAATGATAGTTTCCTATGGTCCTACCTGTCTTCAGGTCTATCACATGCTATGCCTTCTTCCACACGATAAAAAATTCTGATGAAGCAAATTTTACCCCTAAACCCCATTTTACTACAGTTTTGAATTAGGATGTCTAAAAACTACGACAACTGGGAGAGGCTAGTGACAGCCGTTGTGCAAAGGGAAAAGGATACACGAATAGCCTTGGCTCATTCGAGGGATTCAAGCATTAGCTCTACATCATTTAGTCTCGATCTAAGTTTCAGCCCGACTTCTCAATCCAACTATCATGATTCAGTTGTCCTTCGAGAAAGAAATGCATCGCTTATGGACTTTTCTGGTTTAAAGGCTGTATTGCCAGATAAGCAAAAAGTAGTATGGATGTCAAGTTCCATGGTAAGATAACCTTCACTTGTTTCTTTAGGGAGTGTTTACATTTGGTGATAGCTTAGATTAAAATAACATAAGCTAATCATCCACAAATTTTTATGGATCGAACAATTTTTAATTTGTATTTATCGTATGATCATTCAAATATTAATCTCATAGATTGTCAATCTAGTGTATAGCCCAAAGCAAACGCCGCCTCAATTGAGGCTAAAATGATGGCAGATTTTCTAAATTTTCGAAGCAGAAACATTTTCTTGACAGGAATTGCAAGAATTGTTTCTTGCTGGGAGCGGGAGCTATGAACCGTGATATGTCACCGGTATATGGATCTGAGCACAAACCTCACCTTAATACCAGGTCCTTGATTATATATTTAGCATTCTTGCATGAAATCTTATAATTCAGAGGATATATTTTGAATTCTTTGACTGTTTTGATGAGTCTGCAGATATTCAGAGATGGCTCAACTTCTAGATACATGGAAGCAATATATCAGAGCTGGGATCAAAACAGATAAGCTTTCCCCAGAGACATTATATGCAGCATATCTCGTGTTTGGATTCACTGGGAAGCATGCAGAATCGGAAGCAGCAAAATCAACCATCGCAATCTATTATGGAGAAGCATATTGTTTCGTGAAGAAGCAAGATCAGATGGTGAACTTTCAAGCTGACAATCCCAGAACGGATGGATGGTTTGAAACACAACTAGGAGAATTTTATGTTGATCTCGGCTTGATGGGAAAGATGATCGTTGAGTTGAAGGGCACCAGTGACCACAGTTTCAGGGGCCTCATCGTTCAAGGTATTGAGTTTCGACCCCTAGAAACTTGAGGATTTATAGGTAGACAATAAACGCTGCGCGCACACAACCAGTTGCCAAAATCCCACGAATTGAAGTTGAAAGTATTTACATCAGCATCATAATAGTTGCAAGAATTTGTCATTCATTCGAGCAGAAGAGTAGATTTATGTTGTATTGGAACCAAATAATCACACACACATCGTGTATCTTGATTCTTATACATGTAATATAGACTTATCAACAAATACAAAAGATTTGTAGCAAAAGCACCAAACAGCAGTTATTTAAATTTAAACAATGTCAAAACAATTGAAGGTTTTCCACGTTATCTTTCTATAAAAAATGGTAAAGAAAAATCTTTTTCCAAGTACTTTGGTAAAAAAGAAAGAAAAAGTTCTGTTTCAAGGTGAGAAAAATCTGTCACCATTTTCTGTTTACCAAGAGTATTAAACAAAAAAATAAACGACGCATCATTATACATATTTTTGTTTGTTTAGTGGGTTGACCAAGACTTGAGGCCACGGATATTATAGATTTTGTGGTGCATGCTTCCTCAAACACACCTTCATAGTTGATTGCCTCAGAAATTATTGCAAGAATTGGGATGGGTAAGAACTATGATAATTGGGAGAGGCTGGTGAGTGCCGTTGCTCGCAGGGAAAGAGGCAGGCTATTAGCCTTGGCTAGTTCCGTCTCTTCATCATCATCACAACACAGTTTTTCATCCACTTCTCAATCTCTTGTTCTTCGAGACATCGACACGAGTACATCAATACCGATGGAATATTCCGATCTGAGGCTCAACCGGAAGGAGTGGAAGGAGTTGCTGCCACCTGATAAACGGGAAGTAGTGTGGAGATCATTGTCCATGGTATGTAGCATATCAAGTCTTCTATTCTAAATCGTATATTATCATTCTTTGTTAAAATAAAAATAATGAGTAAATGTTATTAATTGACACCTTCAACTTCATTACAGAGTTTTTTTCTTGATGGACGAAGCAGAAAGAATTGTTTCTTGCTGGGAGCCACGAACCTCATGATGAGATCAGGAGGCCTTGGTGAGTGCTGGACAATTATTAGCCATCCAGAATCCAGGTACCAAGTATACTCTATTCTATTGATAAAGGGCTACTTGATTACCTTTTTATCTTTGTCCCAAGGCTAGTTAACTACCTTTTTTGTAGTTGATTGTCTTTTTGTCTCCGTCCCAATTAATAAGTGGCAAGTCGACTGCCTTTTCTATCCGAGCTAGATGGACAGAAAGGCAATCAACTAACTGTTATCAATAGGACGGAGGGAGTGAGAAATAAGAAATGAAACACAACTTATATTACAGAAACATGACATAGAGGAATATTGAATATATGGGACTAATTCCCAACTGTTGTTTATTTGAAGATTCTCGGAGGCAGCTGAGCTCATAGAATCGGAGCGCCTTTACATCGAAGGCTATATAAAGACGAATATGCTGTCCTCGGAGACTTGTTATGCTGCATACCTGGTGTTTGGATTCGCGGAGACGTACGTGAGATTGAATTCAGCAGTTTCAATCATTAAGAACTTTTACGACGATTCAGGTCATGACATGGCTAGTTTCTTTCTATAACAACTTTTAATAGCTCGAATTCAACTTTGTGTTTTTAAATTTACTTATATAAATTCTAAAAGAAGAATAGGATTTGGGCTTCAAATGATCAGGTGATGGGAATCCAGATGAGCAAGCAAAGATGGTGAGGTTTGAAGAAAGAGATGAGAGAGAAGATGGGTGGATGGAGATTAAACTAGGAGAATTTTATGTTGATTTGGAAGAAAATGGTGAGGTGCAAGTGCAGTTGCTGGACACGAGTGCGAACACGAATAGCGGCCTCATTCTTGAAGGAATCGAGTTTCGACCATCTATGCCTATATAGTTTTTGCATCTCTATCAATAATTAAGTTTCAGGTAGCAAAGGTGATTTTCCTCTTTGATTTATGTAGAAATTCATTTGTTGCCCCAACAACAACTGCTGCCAAAATACGTACTGCAATATGTGCTTATATGCGGAATGAACGAAAATAACATAAACAATAAAACAGTAAAAAGCAACACAACTACTTTCACTATTTC
The DNA here is from genome assembly GCA_001642375.2 of Mentha longifolia. Taxonomy (NCBI): domain Eukaryota; kingdom Viridiplantae; phylum Streptophyta; class Magnoliopsida; order Lamiales; family Lamiaceae; genus Mentha; species Mentha longifolia. Next base: position 15,969,293 of record CM038114.1, on the reverse strand, counting down.
AGAGGCAAGCGAGATTCGACCATCTACTTTCACTATTTATGCTGGATGGTCTGAGAAGGACCATAAGCTAAGTATTCCCGACAGAATAACTATGGGCAGGCTGGCTTTTTCCGACGTTGATTTTTGTCTACGGATGTATTCCGTTGGCAACTTACCATATTTGCAGTTTCTTGGAGGCGGTTGAGCTCATAGAGAAGCGGCGCCTTTACATCCAAGGCAAAATAATGGGTTCACAGAGTTGTAAGCGAAACTTCATTCAGCAATTTTAAGGAGATGAGTGTGCTCATGAGCAAGCAAAGATGGTAAAGTTTCAAGAAGATGATAGAGAAAATGGGTGGATGGACAATTCTATGTTGATTTGGAAGAAAAGGATGATGTACAAGTGCAGTTGTTGGACGCCGCCCGCCAGTGGGAACAGAATGAGTGGACTCGTTGTTGAAGGCGTCGAGTTCCGACCTTTCAAGTCCATAACAATAATATACTACTTTCATCTCACCTATTAGTCTACTTTGTTTTTAGAACAATAGTCAATGCAATGTAAAATATGTGGTTGTAATCAATTCAATTCTAAAGAGAGAGAGAGTTAATTATAGCCACAAATTTTTTATTATTTTAAAAAAGTAGACTAATAAGTAGGACGGATCAAAATAAAAATGTAGACTAATAAGTGGAATGGAGGTAGTACATAGAAACCATGGAACATTTTCCAGCTTCAAGACTTATATAATCATGCATGTGTGCATTTTCCCTCATTCCTTGCAAATCTTGAATAAACATCATTGATGAATATGAATGTCTTGCTCGCTTAGAAAATACGCTATCGCAACAACAAATTTAAAAACAGTGTACCAAAATACACAAGTGAACACCAGAGATCAAAATTTCCACAAGTTTTTATGCAGTACGGCAAAATGCAACAGGGATTAACTTCCTTTTCACTGAATTAGCGAAATGCCTAGAGTTGCCAATTACATAAAGCATGCACCATAGGAAAATTTATAGTTGGCCATCTTCATTTGATAGTATTTAACAGTCGTTTGAGCACCGGTTCTGCAAGAATCAGCAATATCTGAGGGCTGAACATAAATAAACATCTTTAAGAAGAAATTAAAAATAAATTGAAGGACCTGTAGGCAATACTGGTGTAATATTCATTCAAGACTCCAATCCTAATCCAACACAACAACATAGGAACAGCTACCTGTAATAACAATGAGTTAATTCTGATGGCTAGCGCACAACTTTCAAACTGAAACTCGATTAATCAACACAATGCAGATAGAAACCAAGATAAAATAGATGCACACACAAATATATATATATATATATATATATATATATATATATATATATTTTTGAGTGCCAACTGCCAAGCTAGAATATGATTTCTTTTTTAATTTTAATTTTTCTGTTGAAGAGATTTTAGTTTCATTTCATTAATTTAGATTTTCAATGGAAAAAATTGCAAAATCGTAGAGGACCTCTTGAGATAAAATCTAGCAGTACAAGAACTTAGCGAAACAAGAAAATAGTATAGGGATCTCCTATGGCGAAATATATAGTATAGGGATCTATCTAGCTAGTAAAATAAAATGTAGTACAAAAACTTAGTAAAACAACATTAAGATTTTAGAGACCTAAAGATGAGTATATATATACGATACACAAAAAAATTATGTTCAAATTATAATGTATCATTCTTATCAATACAAAAATAAGTGTAATCCTATTTTGTGGAACGGTAGGAACAATGTCTCTAGTTTTCTTAGTTGTTCTTGAATAACGACTTCACCACAAGAAAGTAAAATGCCACATATAAATCATTTAAATTCAATGCCTAACCTTATGCATCAAGCTAGAAATCATCATGGCTTATTTTTACCAATCCATGATCGATGAGCTTCAACTGGGAATGGCACTAGCGCCTTCCTCATTTTCTCAGCCCAACTGTAAGTTAAAGGGTTGCAGTCAAATATTTCCATCTTTCTAAAAGAAGAAATAGGCAAATAAGTAGGGAGCTTTTGCAGTTTGTAGCAGTGTTTGAAGCTTAGGCGCTCAAGCTGCCGGAAAACAGGTAATTTGATTTCCCACTGCACCAAATCAGTATCTTCAACCAAGAGAAATTTAAGATTCTCAAAGTCAGTTAGACAATTTATCGTCCACTTTGGTCCTCGAAAGGCATAACTTTTGAGTTTGAGCACTTCAAGATTTTGCAGTTTACCAATTATACTCATTTCTTCCCAATCGTATCCGAATCCACTCAAACTCAACCTTGTAAGGCTTGAAGGGAACAAAGGAGGAGGTGGAGGAACAACTTCGTATCTCATTTGAGGATTTAGAACGACGCATTTGAGAGATTCTAGTCTAGAAAGTAGAGATATATGATTCAAGCAGTGGAAGGGACTAGTTTGATCATTAGGCTCCAATTCGATCCGAACGCCTAGCCTTTTCAAATTCGGGATCATTTCAAGAACCTCTTTTGTGCAGCTTTGAGCACTCAAATCTAGAAGTGTTGAGAGCTTTGGTAAACCATCACCACATTTAGGGTTAGGTAGACGCCCTCCCATGATCTGAAGATGTTCCAATTCCTTCATATCCCAAATTTCCATTGGCAAGAGCGAAGAATCCTTAGATGATTTGATGCTCATGTATCGACTCACGATCAAGTGTTGAAGCTTCCAAAGTTTGGATATTGATGTAGGGAGCTTCCCATTACAAGTGAGAGCAAGGTATTTTATATGAGTCAGCTTCACTACTTCATCTGGGAACTCGTAGAGACGAATTGTAAGAGCATCCATCACCCTAAGCAACCTTAAATTGAAACTTATAGGGACTGGATATTGATGAAATGGACTTACACACAGCAAAGAATGTGCACTTGCAATTAACTCCATTGTGTTTTGTACTTCTTTCATGCCCAACAAAATACTATTCCGTACGCATAATCTGCGCTGGCCATTCATCTTCTCCATTGAACAATCACGATTAATGTTCATTGCATGAAAAAATTTAATCTTCACAGCTTCACAGTTACATAAATGCCAGAACACAGAATGAAGTCGACATCTCTTAATGTGGAAATTTATGTCCCTTTTCACCAAGACAAGACTTCTACTCGCAAGCTCATTCAAACATTCTGCAACAAAATGTTCAAGAAATCCCTCAGAAATCAACATATTATTGAGCCTGGATGTGGAGATTTCATGACCTTTACGAAAACTCCCATATAAAGAAAGCACGACTTCAAGTACTGAGGTAAGCTCTTGTAGCTTGGAAGTAATGTTTTGGATATTTCATCATGTGCATCCTTGAAAACTGAACTTTCTTTTTCCGAGGCTACATTGTTCCAACACTCAATGTCTGCCTCCACTTTGAGTAGCTGATCAGCCACTTTTATAAGTAGGAGAGGAAGACCGTCACATTTTTCTGCAATTATTCGCCCCGATTTCTCTAACGCAGGTGGACCAGATCCTTCGACAAACACCTTCTTACAAAGAAGAGACCAGCTTTCTTCTTTATCTAGTAACCTCATTTCACAACATATATCATCTTCACCCAAGCTTGCTACTTTTGCTAGCCTAGTTGTAATCACAACTCTACCTTTGATGTCTGGGAATAATCTTTTCAAGTGATGCAAGGGCTCTTTGCTCCACAAATCATCTAAGACAATGAGGCATCTCTTGCTCAATAATTGTACACATAATTCCTTCACTGATTCCTCATTTTCTTTCAAGTGCAGCTTGTCTTTGTTCGGATCTATTTGTGCCAAAATATCTATCAGAATCTCCTCTTGTTGATAGTTTAGGCCTATATTGAGCCACACACAATGGTCAAAGTGGCATGAAATTGACTCATCGTGGAAAATTTTGTTGGCTAAGGTACTCTTACCAATGCCTGCCATACCCCATAAAGATATGGTTTGCATTTTGGGAAAAAACCTCTTTGGGTACATCTTCCTCTTGATTTTGGCAACGCTAGCCGAAAAACCAATCCATTCAGAAAACAATTTCAAAATATACTCTTCTCTGTGGCGATCCATATCCCAGTTGCGGGATTGCAGCTCACTTCTGATCTTAAGTATCTGTCAAAATGATGAATACAAGAACGAGCCAGTTACTAATTCTGTCAAAAAGCAAAAAATAAAATAAAAATGAGACTGCGTATTGAGTATGTGCTTCACAAATACAGATGCTATGGATCTATGAAAAACTTAGCTTGGTCAATTTCTAAACATGTGCACATATATATAGGGAATTCTAGGAAACAAGAAACACTGAAATTATTAGGAAAATACAGAGCATATAGCAAGACTATAAATGCAGAGCATATATCAAGAATACACAAACCTTAAAATCATTGTACTATAGAAGAACAGATCTTTGGTCATATTTCGCTTCCGATGCCAAAAGGGAATTTACAGACAATGAAAAAAACTACCAGTCAACAACATGGATTGGAGATATCATTTACTGAGAAGTTTAACTAGGGATGGTGAATAAGTAAGTGAAGGTACCTCTGAAATTTCGTCTTCAACTATGAAAATCGGATTTTCTTTATCTTCTGCTAACCAGCTCCACAGCTCCAAACTCTTCTCTGTTTTAATCAAAAAGAGCAAAGTTTTGGCAAGCGCCATTCGTCGTCCTCCACAATTTCGATCAATCTTCTTTCCAGCTTCATCAAGCTGTGGAGAGATGGAAACACCGGCACCAAAAACGGCTAATTTTAGATAAAACCAGGACGAATGTTCAAGGTAGCCTACACGCGCTGTGAAACTATGCAAACTGTGCGCAGATTCAGCTATTTCCTCTGAGCTGGTAACTATCAACACTAAGCTTCCATTGCTCTGATCTGGAAATGATCGTTTCAAGTAGTCCAAAACCTGCACATCGCGTACGTCATCTAACACGATCAAGTACCTTCGATTCTCCAAAGCCTTGTACAGATAGTTGGATATTTTCTCATCTTCTTCCGAGGAAAGGGATTCGCTTCTTTTCTCGCCAGCTGCTTGATCGAGAATGCTTATCGCAATCTCCTTGAATTGCTGGTATTTGGAGGCGATTGTGACCCACGCGCTGCAGTCGAAGCGACGCCGTTCGTCTTCGAAGACGGTCTTGGCGATGACGGATCTGCCGGTGCCGATTTCTCCGACATAAGAGAAGAAACACATGTCGATTGGCCTCATTCTTTCAAGGATACATTCTCGGATTTTGTTGAACTCGGTTTCGTAGCCTACCATTTCTGCAGAAAATTCAGTACTATCTTCATTATCATCGCCTTCTTCTTCTTCGACTGGGATGAGCAATTCTTCCATGTACCCAGCCTTCATCTTCTTCACTCTTTCCACGAAGGAAGTAATCTCCTCCTCCAGATCTAGAGAGAGATCTACTGAGTAAAACTGATTTGATTCGTAGAGTTCGAGAACATCTTCTAATTTATGAGCAGCGTCTCTTATATGGGCGTCCAAAGCATCCAGCTTGATGCTGCTGCTGCAGCTGCTATCGTTGGATGTTTCGAGAAGAAGTTGTAGGGAAGAGGTTTCATAGTATGCAGATCTTAGGATTCGTCGAGTGGAGGGGGAGAAGGAAATGCGAGAAGATTCAAAAAGGCCTTTGATTGTGTGCTTGAGAGAAATCACAGCAGCGTAAGCCATACCTGAGATTTCACTCCAACAGATTCTCTATGCTTTTGGATTGGAAGATTTTAGAACAAACACAAGATTCATTGTGTTGAAAGGACGGAGATTATTAGGTTGGCTGAAAGCCAGTTTCTTTCTTTACTTTTTGTCTCGAGCAAAGAGTCGCTTTAATTTAGCTAGCCGCGTTGCACGTTTATCATTAAATTTGAAGAATGTGATTTGCACAAAATAACCTTTATATAAAACATGACAAAATTAATATTAATTTTGTTTTAATAACCAATTTTTCTTAATCTATGTCGTATTCGTATCCCTTTCAAACTGTGTGATCCAATTTATTTTTCAGACAAAATATTCAAGTCCAATCTGATTCAAATAAATTTTATACTATCTAACCACTTTCATACAATGCATTTAAAATATTATTTAATAAATTTTAATATCTTGATTTTTCCTTTGATATGGAGACTTTGATAATAAGTATTCCTATTCAAAGCTAATTAATATCTAACACCATGGAACCAAAATTTAATGATAAATTTTATATTAATTATAATTTTTAAATTCATCTTTCATTCATAACTATTAAAACTTGACAAAGTCTCAGATCACATAGTTATCGAGACATTCATATATGTAATATATAAACAATACCGAACTCATATTTCCACAATTTCATATGTTGAAACTTGTGTTGAGAATTTTATTTGATGTCAATATTATATTTTTATAATGACACTTAAATATTAAATTAAAATATACACTTTACTTAGTGAACTATTTATATTTATTGTAGTTTTTAGGGTTCATATCAATTTAAATCCTAAACTTGAATATAACTTGCACATACTTCGATATAACTTGAATGTCAATATTATAATTATCACAACTTGCTCGATAATATTTTTAACTTTTACAATTTTTATATCAAATCAAAAGTTTTGATATGATCTTTCATATAAGATTCATCGTCAGCATATTTTTATGGATCTACGACGCTCTACTTTTGAAATAAAATAAAACATTTATAAAATTATTAAATACTATAATTTTATCGCTAACTAAATGTTCCTTAATAACCATGTCGGTGAAATGAGACAATATTAACAAACGAATGGAGTAGTATTTTGGAGAAATAGAATTAGGTGGAAAAAAAATAGAATTAATATGATACATAAATTAGAATATTTCCTAATGAAAAAAGACAAAAAATGAAAAGATATATAGACATGAAAAATGTGGAAGTCTTATTTTATCTATATGAATAATCAAATAGTTTTCCAATTATACGACGCTTCTCTCATTAACAAATGCTAACAAATATTGTCAACAATTAATGCGAATTTTTTTAAGATATCGAAACCATGAACATTAATACTAAAGTTTAAAAAATGAAAATTGACTTGTTGTTAATTGTTTGAATTACTTTTCACATATAAATCGAATGATAAACATATACTACCATATAAAATATATTATAAGATATGGTATGCAATTTATAAAATGAAAATTGAACTTGTGGCGAGGCATTAAATTCCTCATAAATACAACATATATGTTATAGTGCATATGTAATTTCCTTATGCAATTAAATATAAAAATTATTTAGTTACTTTATTATCCTTAATTTGAAATATATTGTAAGGTTTTTATAGGCGATGTACATTTTGTAACATTGCACGTATAATCTCTCATTTATCTTATTCTTTTAAGAAAAGAATAATATATTTTGAATGCTAACAAAATCTCTAATTCTGCATTTCCGTTAATTTCTAATTTCAACAAAATAATGTAATATACGTATATCCTTAGAAAATAATCTAAAAATGAAATAGTACGTAGTTACTTGACAAAAGTATCTATTGTTTCAATGTTGAGACTATATAGATTAATACAACTTGTGCCCAATTTTTTTCAATCGAACCAACTGGTGGACTTAAACATCAACACCTAGAGACTAACAATTGAGCTATAATCGGTGAGTTGAGTGTCGCCTAGCGCTTAGGCCAATTTTTTGAACACTATTTAGATTTTTTTTTATTTTTTATTATCAGGTTTAGAATTTCTCTTTGTCTTTCATACATCTAATTTGACAAAATTACATTTAATAAGTGACTTTATTTCTTCTAATTTAATATAAAATACTTCATTTGAAATCTCAAATAAAATATCAATGATGCAATATTATCAATGGAAACAGATAAATTCCAATTAGTTTTGAAATATGAGGAAGCATTTTAAAATCATCATGACAAGCTTAGTGAATTATCAAGTGGATACTTGTACATATAAATTTGACTTATTCCATTTATTATTGAAAATTGAGAACTTATAAACAAAAAGAAAATCATATGTAGACTATTTTCTATTTTAATTAATTACTTTAATTTATATCTCGATCTTTTTGAATCCCGAATCAGATTTTCTATCCCAATTTTAGTGTCTCAATCGTGTCCGATCGAAAATATTTATTTCATTTGTCTTACATTTCGTGTGAAAAATTCTTTTTGTGACGTCCCTTATTCATCTTAATAACTAAAATAGAAATAATTCTTATACACCTTTTTTAATTTTAAAATTACACTACATTTACAAAAAAAATAAAAAATAAAAAAATAAAAAAATCTAAATGTGCCCACCGCTTTATTCATTCTCCCAACTTTATACCAACGACTTACCATTTATCTATCCACAATAACTATAAGTCTACAAAATCCAGGTTCCACTTGATAGGAAACTAACAACTCTTTTCAATATTCTGTATTAACAGCTTTTATTATGTACACACTTTGTTAATGTTTTAAAGACAATATATTGTTACATATTGCGATTTTAGTTAATTAGTTTAAGGTTTCAATAATAAAACTTATTAATTTGAATAGCAAGGATCCAAAAAGGTTAGGGTATAAATTTAAGTGATTAATTAAAAAAATACTTTGTATATGATTTTTTTTTCCTTATAAAATTCTCAAATTAATTTAAATAGTATGTTTGATTTTTTTTTTTCTATAAATTCGTGTATATATCTAATTACAATGAAACCATGTTTGACTTTTTTTATTTATAAAAACGTAATAATATGTTTGATTTTTTTTCTTCTATAAATTTATGTATGTATCTAATTATAATGAAATCATGTTTCACTTTTGTTTTCATAAAAACATGTAATTTGCTAAACCTTGTTTGATTTTTTATATAAATTCGTGTATAATAATAATATGATATTACATTATTGCCCTTAAACTAAAATTATATAAACAAAATTATATTGGTAATTTTATTTTACCATATGGTATTTTCCAGCATGGAATATCTCATTTCCTTCAATTAAATTCTATAATAATAATAATAATAATAATAATAATAATAATAATAATAATAATAATAATAATAATAATAATAATAATAATAATAATAATAATAAAACACATAGGGGCCACACGTAATTCCCATAGATAGGTAATTTAGAGTTTCGATATTATAAAATTAGGTAAAAACTAAACTTATACTCCAAATAAATCAGAATATTATAATACATAATTACATTATTACTTTTAATTTAAAAGATTTTATAAGGATATTATAGGCAATGTACATTTTGCCACAAGACACTTTTTTATATTGGTATAGATTTTATTACAATATTATCATTCTTTAATTATTTTATTTTATTATTCATAAACTTGTCGTTGATTGGGATTAAATTTAATGGCCAAATGAAACAAAGCAGCAGGGGCCGTCTTGGAAAAACACAAAGCTCGCTCATGATTTGTCACACTTCCTTGTCCTTGTATGAGTCGAGTTCTTGATATTAATTGAAATCTCCAATATGAAATTTCAATAATGTTGGAAACTTAATTTCAAAAAGAAGAAGAAAAGAAAGCATAGTTGAAATCTTATAATGAATCATGTAATGTTAAGATAGTTACAATTTCTTATTATGTGAAGTAGCACACTTGTGAGTAGGGTTGTAAACGAATCAAATCGAAGCGAATAACACACTATTCAATTCGAATTCGTTAAGGTATTCGAAGATTCGAATTCGAATTTTTTTCGAATACTAGATTTAATTCGTATTTGATTCGAAAGTATTCGATTTGATTCGAATATTCGATTCGTTTATTTTTCTAATGATATTCTAAATGATATTTTTGAGAAAATAATTCGTATTCAATATTCGATTCGGATATCAAAGTCAAATTAAATATTTAAGAAATAAATTTCTAATTGGGCTTAAGAATCAATATCTTATATATAATTATATTACATGTAATTTATATTTATATTTTATCGAATATTTACGAATATCATAAATTTACGAATATCATAAATTTTTATTTATATTTGAATAATAATCGAATCATAAAAAATATTTGTTTTGTTTACAAGCCCACTTGTGAGTTGTGAGCAAAACTTTCCAACATAGGTGGAAATTATGTTACCTCGAGTAGCGACTGTAGATTTTTCCTGGTATTATAAAATCATATAATGTTATACTCTCTCCGTCCTTGATTTACTGACCCTGTTGACTTTTTAAATAATTTTAAAGCTTTGTGATGATGGATTAAAATTGAATTTTTGGAGTTTAGTTTTTTTACAAGGTACTACGAGTGTTGTAGTATCGTGTAAAAAAAACTAATCTCAAAAAATTCAATTTAAAATCCATCATCACGAAGCTCCAAAATCATCTAAAAAGTCAACATGGTCAGTAAATCGAGGACAGATGGAGTATGTAGATAATGTGTGTACATGTGTGTTGTGCCCAACAAAATTATCTTATTGAAAAATAAATAAAAAGTAATAATAATAAAAATTAAAAAAAAAAAAAGAAAAAAAAAAAAAGAGAACCAAAGTCTGATAGCGTTGAGCCTCAACAAATGATCCCATGAAAAGACATACGGAGTAATATATAAAACACAAAAGACATATCCTTCCTTATTTATAAATTCTAAGATAATCATATGCGAAAATGAATAGTCTTTCATTTCTTCTTCTGTCTTAGCACGTCTGGGTGATTAGATGCCCGAATCCTAAGGGCAGTGTATCCTCGACTCCTTCGACCTTCGTCTCGGCCACTGCTTTCTCCTTCTCCTCGTCGCTTGAGGGGACGACGACTAGCTTTTGGAGTTTCTTCGCAAGGTACTTGTATTGCTTCTACTCTACGTGCTTCTTCATGATCAACATTAATGTTCGTTCTACTAACGTATGCATGCATCAAAATATTATTATTATATATATATAAAGAATTAAATATAGATAGATTTTTGTATATATATGGTTAGCTAGGATTATGGAAAACAATCCCTACCTGGCTTCTTCATTTGAGAAACTATAAGTACGGGCATACTCTTCCGCATCATTTTCTTCTTTAACTTCTTAAACTGTGGAGGACGAACTAGTTTAGTCAAAATATATGTATATGGACTAACAATTTAAGAAATAATAATAATAATAATAATAATAATAATAATAATAATAATAATAATAATAATAATAATAATAATAATAATAATAATAATACTATACTATGATCTATCATATAATTTGGAGGATTAATTTATAAGTTCTTCAAATATAACAAAGTCAAGAGTTAACAATCACCTCGTCGTTAGTTTGATCCTCTTGCTTCAAATCTGTGCGAAATATTAATATATATGAAACATTATTTCAAGGTTAATAATTATTATCAATATAAACATACATGTATAAATAAATAAAATAAGTGGGTGAAAGAATTTCAAGTCACAACTTAAATGTTTAAATAGTCTAAATACCATCGGAGAGGCATGTATTTCTCTTAATCTATCATTTTCCCTTTCTTCATTGGTATTAGTTACATTTGGGTTGGACACAAATATCAAGGAAAGAGAGGATATGTAGTTATAATCAAATCTAAAAAAAAGAGTTAATTGTAATCGAGTAGTTTTTGTCATTTTAAAAATATAACTATAAATAGGACAGATAAAAATAGCAAACGTAACTAATAAAAGGGGATGGAATATATGGTATTGATTTTGAATCTTGTCTTGTGGAGTACATTTTTCACAAAAAGAAGAAGAAGAAGAAGAAGAAGAAGAAGAAGAAGAAGAAAATGCATGTACTTGAATTGAACACGTGGCTAGACCCCCTCACTATTTTTGGTGGACCCACAAATATGGAATACACGTCCGAAGGATCGATCTATATTTTCATTATTTTGTTGATATTAGAAAATTAATTCTATTAAAAAAATTAAATTTTAAATTAAAAAATAATTAAACGTGACACTATCATGTTAGTCGATGGCACATTAATGTTAGTCGATGACACATTAAGTGAAATATATATATTTCAATAGTATTCCAAGATAATGTAATGCAGAAGTGAAAAAAAAGGTCAGTAGTTTATATTCACGAAAGCATGAGTTGAAACGCTCACCTTCTTTCGGCACTCATTTTCAAACTGCAAATAGCAACTAAAAAAAAGAAAAAGTCAATGTCGTTACACAAGTAATATTATCATAACCGATAATTATAATCTAAAACAAATGCAAATTACTTGCTCAATAAGTTCAATACAATGAAATGCAGCCACGAGATGTATTTATAGAATAATATAAGCAACAATTAGTGGGTACTCTTACTCTATATTTCTTTCTTCTTTTTATGTTTTTTAAGACTTGAGGAAGTGTGTATATATACTCATGCAGGCATTTATTATTTCGCGTTCACGTTGGATACTCTTTTGCTCTAACTATTATCCTTCAAAATACATAAATAGATTTTCAAGTTAACAAAATGAGCATTGTATATTCTTCGGGTCAATAATTGGATTAGCCACAAGTATTATTGTTTGTTGTCTTGTTTTTTATAATGAAATCTCAAACGACAGATGACATTTTAATACTGCTTGGAATTCTAAATAAGCTAAAATATAAAATCATAATATTATTATAGGAGTACGTAGCAACTAACTACTTATAATAGGGAATATTAAAGAATAATATCAGTGTATATTTCTCTTTGAATTTTTTATGTGCTGGTGAAAAAAAAAAATGATCACAATCACATCATATAACAAAAAGGAACTTCGGTTACTACTTGAATCTGTATCTAAAGTTATATACAAGATGCGCGTTAGAGGCTTCGTTGACACGTGGATACTTAGCGCGGAAAATGGTCATGTGTGTATCGTACGGAAGAAATACTAGTTACTATATAACTGAAACATAACCAAGTGTCAGTGTACGTACTTAAATCTGTATCTAGTTATACAAGATGCACGTTAGAGGCTTCGTTAACACGTGGATACTTAATGCAGAGCATGGTCCGTGTGCATCGTATGGAAGAAATACTAGAAACACAACCAAGTATCGGTGTATTTTAATAGTCGTTAAAGCTATGATTTGATCGAGAAGTAATTATATTTCCTAAGTAAAATACAACCACGTGCCGGTATATAATGGTTGTTAAAGTAATGATCAGATCAAGAAGTAACTATTCCCTTCGTCCCAATAATGTTGTCCCATTTTCTTAGAAAATATAAAATAATGAAGTGTCACACATTATTGAAACAAAGGGAGTACATTATTTTCTAAAAAAAAAATACAACCATGTGTTAGTATAGTTGTTAAAACTATGATTCGATCGGGAGGTAACCATGTAACACATTTCATATATTACATAAAGGGTGACATAAGTAACAATTTGTGTGGTGCAAGACTAGCAACAATCAAATACTACTGAAAAAGGATTCTACTAACATCAAGGCTTGTATATAACGAGTGGAAATTT
>CM038114.1:15843718-15955786 GCA_001642375.2 Mentha longifolia | reverse complement strand
GTTACACTTAAGATGAGAGCTCCCTAACAAGCGAGCTTTTCTAATATATTAAAATATACATTGTAACTTGAGCTGGATCATCAAAGATCGTGAGGGAAATATTCTATGAGGGTTTTGGAATCCAATCAAAACACAATTGAATCCAAGTTCCCCCTTAACATAATATCCCAACACTCATGTTGATTATCGCCGGCATAGCTCATGATCAATATCATAAAGCATTTTAAAAAGCATGCAACATGATTTTCAAAAGTAACAACTTAGGTTCTTTTCATAAAACCCCTGAGTATGTTTAATTGGGAAAGTCTATCTATAGCCATAATGGCATCTTTCTATTTTGGCGATGAGCTCACTCGGTACATTTTTGTACTGACGCCCTGTACGTATTTCTAAACGTGCAAGTTAACTGGAAGCGAGAGATGAAGGGAGGCGAGCCGGGAGTTGGGATATTACGGTTGTAACCCCGTGTCGGGTGTCTTCATACATACTTCACTACCATGTTTTTCGCTGAAGTTCAAATTCTCAAGAGTCACAATCAAAGTCGACCATAAATGGTCTGGTATCAAGTATTTCGTATAATAAGTTCATTTTGTAAAATAATTCTAAGAGTCGGTTTGTAAAGTATAAACTTAAGGTCTCCTCACTTCACTTTTCATAGCTAAACCTAATTCATGTCATTTTCCTAGGAAATTATTTTCTGTAAATGTTTCCCTTGATTATAAATTTCTTCCGCTAAACAGCTTTACACTAAAAATATCATGGATTACTATTTTAGTGAATTAAAGTCAATAAAGTCAAATTAGCAAATAAGGTTCCAATACCGTACCATCGTAGCGCACCGGTCTCAGAGGCACGTTCTTACATGCCCTGGGGGTCGGGGCGTTACAGGAAGACATACAATTAATATATATAATGGGCTTCCAAAAAATCCAGACAGATTGGATTTGCATTGCGCTTCAAAGGATGATGATTTAGGAAATCACACTCTTTTCTATAATCAAGTTGAAAGTTGGGGATTTCGTGCAAATTTTTGGGAGACGACTCTTTTCTTCTGTCATTTTTGGTGGGGTCAGAAAACGAAGGCTTTTGAAGTATTTCATGCAAGTTGGGATGCTGATGAATACCACTATATGTACAGTTATTTAGTGAAGGGTGATGGAATATATGTTAGCTACGACGAAAAACAACCACTTTCTAATTTGATTAAAGTAGAATGGTGGGATAATGTGAAATAATAATTCTTCTTTGTTATATGAAATCACAAATTCGAACATGAAACTCAAATGACAAAATAAAAATTATATAATCTTATATATATATATATATATATATATATATATTCTTGCTCATTGAAATCAAAATTTGTTAGGTTGATTTTTTATTTTATTATTATTATTATTTTTTTACTTTAGAACCATTAGTTCTTTACAATAACTTAAATATAGGGATGAGATCATTTACACAGTATTTGACCTAAAAAAAAAGTAATGCATTCTATGTATAATTATAATCCATCTCATGCAGTGGTGGAGCTAGACTTCCGAGGTTAGGAAGGGTGAAATATTGAATTTCATGGGTTTCATTACTTTTCTTTTTTCGATATTTTATGAATTTACACATAAAATTTGTGATATATACATAATTTTTGTGAATTTATACATATGAGAGGTAGTTAGAAAATTTTAAATTGTTAAGTGTGGCTTCGCCATGTATAACTGTAATGCATTGCCATAATAATATATACTTCCTCAGTCCCGTCGAACTGGTCTGATTTTTAGAATATATGTGAGGTATAAAATATAGAAAAAATTGAAGAACATGCATGGTCGAGTACGCGCAGTACCTAAAAACTACTAATACAATAGAAAATTAAGCAGCACTACGACAGACTCTCGAATCGATCTAACATTCTTAGTACTATTATAATGCACCGATTAATTTAAATAAAGATGTTTTCATTACTCGTGTAATATAATATTCCCTTCGTCACACTTTAGAGGTCCCAAAACTTTTTGACACTAGAATCAAGACATCTTTTGTTTCAAGAATAAAGCGATGTGGTCCACCATTATTAGATGTGTCGTCAGCACAAATTTAATCCTTTTAGGATGTTTTTTTTTATTATTCAGAATAATAAAATTGAAAAAAAAAATAATTACTGAAGAATCAAGACATCTTTTGTTTCAGGAATAAAGTGATTTGGTCCACCATTATTAGATGTGTCGTCAATACAAATTTAATCTTTTTAGGATTTTTTTTTTAATTTTTCATAATAATAAAATTGAAAAAAAAAAAGAAAAACAATTGAACATGGACATAATTTAGCTTCTAATTGTAGTGTTGTTTGGACTACATATTTTTACTTTAAATAATGATACCTCTGAAGTGGGACATTCCAAAATTGCAATTGGGACCTTTAAAGTGAGACGAAGGGAGTATAAATAATGATATTATCGGTTAAATATATATATGATGAATATAAAACGTGAAGATTTTGAACTTCACAAATATTATATCACTTTTATGGAGAACAATTTTTACTTTTTTTCACAATAATTATCACAAAGAAGCTGATTAGGATGCAAGTCGGGTTTGACCCGCACCATTAGCTCGGCCACCTAAGAGTTTTTGCGAGCAACAAAAAATATACATAAGTTATGGTAATTAAGAATGTAAATATTTTACCACTTTCGAGAATAGGATCAGAGAAAACTGCAATTTGAAGGATTGCAAATTAAGATGATCTAATTGAAAAAAAAAAAATGAAGGATTGCAAAGATTTAAAAATGAGTCAACATTACTTTCCATGTTTTAATAGAATTCCATGCATTCTCAACACATAATCTTTAGGAATCAAATAGGATATATTGAGAAAATACTATTTCAAACACAACAATTCTACAAATATAAATCTATTCTGAGTTGTTGGATTGTTCTATTCCATGATTCCCTAAATTCTTGACACTATCAATACTACAAAATTCATGCTCCCACCACTATAAATTGATGCAAAACGATGTTTGGATGCATAATCAAGAAATTAAAGATGGATAGTTCAAACATTACTAATTTTATTCTTATCTTCACATTAATATCAATTAATTTCATTGGTGAGTGTCATGCTAAGGATATCTTAAGGAAGCATCACATTACTATATCTAGTGATCTCCCCAATAACACTAAACCGTTGATCGCTCACTGCGGATCTTTAGATGATGATATAGGAAATCACACCCTTCATCATGGGGAGGGTTTCGATTGGCGTTTCCGTACAAATATCGCCGGAACTACCCTTTTCTCCTGCCAATTTTGGTGGGGTTTAAAGAAGACGGCATTTGTTGTGTTTAATGCCGGATGGTTTGAGCCTGCTCACACATACAACTACGTAGCTCGAACTGATGCTTTCTATGTTGGCAATTACAAAACAAATCGAACGGCTGATCTAACATTCTTACATTTTTGGGATTAAATGTCACTTGTCATTGTATTTTATTTGGTTAAATAAAAAAGAGCATATCTCAAATTGTTTGTTCACTTATAATTGCTTGGTCTTTCGACGGGTCGATCAATTTTCTCTATTTAATTGATTCATGCATGCAAAAATTAATATGTTCCATAAAGATGATCGATTTAATACTACTTTTGTACAAAAAAATCAAAGTTTAGGATATTCGATATTATGTTTTTCCATATATGATTTCTTATAATTCACCCACAGACTTTTCTCTCTATCTATCTTACTTTCAAAAGTTTTGTAAGTGTGTGAATACGTGGGGACCTCCTTTCCCATTACTTTTGTAACTAATTAATTAGAATTATGTGTTGCCAATAATTTTTGCTGACAATATTTGTAATATCCTGAAATTTTTTTTCCATGTAGAATTTAGTTAATTTTATAATTTTAGAAACTGATGAGTCTATTAAGATTAATAATAAGATAAATTGCACCGTAGAGTTTTTCAACAAAGGAAATATTTGTATTATTTGTTTTCACAGTTATATATATATATAAGTATGTGATTTCAAATTGATATAATTCTTGACTTCAGTAATAAAACTCATAAGTGTATATGGATTTGAAGATATCCTTTCATTTTACCTATTTCTTAATTGCATGTATATAAACTAGAGTACAAATTAGTTACGTATAATTTGCGTAAGTTGCATGCATGTATATGAGTAATAATAGTTACATATATATATATATATATTAAAGGCTTTGTGAAATAGTTAGTGTACGTGCATGCACACACGTATACATCAACATATTATATGTATATTGAAACAGTAGTCGATAACTATAGGAAACAAAGCCATTTTAACATGACACCTCTTGCTATAATGTATAGGTACATGGAGCTATATTAGTTACTGTAGTAGGAGGTGTAGATCTAGGGGTGACTACTCTATGCTATATATGATTAAGATAAGCTATATAGAATGAATGAGCAACTTAGATTTTCTCTATAAATACCTAGCTCGACTCCTTCCTTATTTCCATACTCCTAGCTTCAATTACAATCATTCCTTGTCTATTAATATCTAAAGAAATACTATCGATCTCTTTTAGAAAATAGTTTCGAAGGAGTAGTCTATCCCTTGAGGATCTATAGAAGAGTGATTATAGTTCATCAACTATTTTCTAATTTCGCTTCAAGTTACAGGTGGGTAAAATGTTTTGGCATTGTTTTTAATGCCGTTTAAATTTATGTTATAAAATGCAATTATCCATAAAAATGTTTTGTGTGTATGTTCCAAGAAATGACTCTATGGATCGATCGAGATTCATTGTTAGTATCAGATATACTAACTTTGAATTGTGCGCACCCCGGTTACATACGATGCCTTGATCACGTCGTATGCTAACTAATGGCGAATTCCTTGAGTTTCGGCTCGGGTTTTCTGCAAGTACTGGGATTATTTAGGGTTTCGACCCTGAACCCGGTCTAGATGAACCAAAGGTGATTTGTAGCCTTGGTTGAGTCCAAGAATGAACATCACACACCCCAAAATGTTATTTGTATTTTCAAGAGTTGTTTTCTGCAAGCCTCTTGATATACCATGTATGGATAAATTGCTAGTTTTCAAAATGCTTGCCAAAGGGGCATGATCCACTGAGTACATCAAGTACTCAGCCCAAAACTCTTTCAAATGTTTTCAGGTCTGGAAGCAGGTGATGCGCAGCAAGGCTGAGGCAGGGGTTGTTGCAGGGCCTTATAAAGTTTCCGCTATGTTATTTTGCTTATAACTCTGATAATAAGACTACTAGTTTGGTAATAATAAATAAGTCGAGGGCGTCATCTTCCAACCCTCTAGTTATATAATATGGTTTCTTTGTTTTCTAAACTTATTTATCTCTTCCCACTTTACTTATTGTTGGATGGAGAGTGCCGTGTATCAGTTCCTTTTGGAAGCTCGAATTCCCACTCAATTATGGTTATCTCATTTTTCGAAGTGGATGTCGACTCCTCTAGTTTACTGAAAGCCGGTTTACCCCATCTTTTACTTTATGCAGAGTGGAAAGTGCCATGCAATGGTTCCACTTGGACGCTCGATTTCCTACTCACTTTTGGTAATTCCAATGTGTCGTAGTAGATGGTTGACTCCACTTGGCGACTTGACGTTGGTTTACCCCATCATTTTCTTTATAGTCTCAGATTATATTTTAGAGTACTCATAAAATGGTCATAAATTAATATTATCCCCTTTCTTCCCCACTTCTTTAATCCAACCCCCGTCACACCCTGGTTCACAGGAATCGGGGCGTGACAATATTGATATTACAAAGTTTGGAGTTGGAAACAACCTTGTGAAGGAAAACTAGACTTTGTGTAAGTCCCAAAATAATCGTGTTGAAAGAGAGAGAAAGAAAACTAGACTTTGTGTAACACCCTATGCTAATAATAATGTTAATAATGTTATAACTCAAATTTATATATTAAATGCTGAAAATATGTATTTTTTTTTTTCAGTAGATAAATAAAATCTCAAGCGAATAGAACTCGTAGGAAAATGAGACTTACGATTTATAAAAGCTTTCTAGATTCATGCCATAGTAAGAAAATCCATGATCTTTGAATATTTTACGCACAACACATATTTTTGCTAGAAATACGAAACTCTAACTATGTATACAACTTCAGTAATAACAGATGCAAAAACATGCTTCTAATACTTTAAGACGCGCCATTTGACCCCCGGCACGCTCCGAGTTTTTTTTTTGTTTGTGTGAATAAGGAACGCTCCGAGCTTAATACCTGAAAAGTTGTTAAATGTGGGGAGTGAGCATATAAAGTATACTCGGTGTGAGATTTTATGCATCATTGTCCAAGTTAATAAAATAAAATCCATACTCATTAATTAATCATGATTCGCACCCATGGCGACATTAATCATTTCTCTGAATCTCCATAAACACCAATCTTACCTTCCAATCAACGTAATCATAACTATCGGTCTCCCAATCAACATATATATATATATAGGTAGTAGATCATATGAAAACTAATTATTACGTGAAACCTGCAACCCATCATAAAATGTTGCATTTTATGCATAAAATGATGCATTTTGTGCATAAAATGTTGCATAATAAAATATATTATTTTATATTATTTCATATTATTTTTATGCATATAATGCATCATCATGAGAATGCAACATTTTATGATAAAAATGCAACACTTTTGTGCATAAAATGCAACATTTTATGATGGGTTGCAGGTTTCACATAATAATTAGTTTTCATCATAACCCATCCCATATATATATATATATATGTATCTCCCAATCAACATAAATCGCATTAAAGCGATACATATTATACGGTCTAACACACGTTATTAAAGTGGACAATAATAAATCAATAACATAACTTTAAATAAATCACCACACCTTAACCTTCAACTTGAAAAGTATGTCGAGCAATCAAAATAACTTAACGTTTTAGTACCGCCATACCTAATCACATGAATATATATATACAATCACAATATGAAAACTTGAAATGATTCCATAGCTAAAAGGAATGGCTTATAACAGCTTAAAGTTCATACCAAAATACCTGAATGATCATTCTACTTTTGAGGTAGAGATGCAATAATAATCGAATAGTATATCCGAGTCGAACACAAAGAATGTTTGTGGCGTAAGATTTCAAGTAGTAATCTAGCTATCTATACTCGCTATTCAAGCTACAAGTAGACATGTTTTTGGATTTTCTATAAGCTATCAATTAAAGTAAATAACAACTTCAAACTATAGCAAATGATCAAACAAGTAAACAAACGATCTAAATTCAATAGGTGACAAGGGTGATTCCAACTATATTTCGATTAGGCTTAAGTGATGGGCGATTAGAATTCTAACTAGAACTAACCATTTTAATCTAACTTCATGTGGGAAACCTCCTAATTATGATTCATTCAATTCTTATTGCAACGAAATCAAGTTGATTAATGAAATACCTAATTCCGACTAGGACATCAAGTAAATCATTAACTCCCAATAACATAATGAGTTCCTTATCCCTACTATCTGTAGCATGCAATTCCCTTGTTTCCTAGCATCTAATCTAAGCTTCCTAGGCATTAGATCAAACACTTGATATGCAACTATGTTGATCAAGCATAAATGCATAATAAAACATAACCCCAAGAGAAATGAACATGAAGATAGAAGGTAAGTTTAACAATTAAAGCCTAATCTTATTGCTTAATCCTAATCTACATATAATTGGAATCACAAAGGAATTTAGCTAGACATTATTAAGGAAAATAAACTATAAGAAATAGATGAAATCATGCTTAAAATAAAGAGAAATGAACAAGGAAAAAGAATATGGTCTTCAATCTTCAATCACTAGCATAAATCTTCAACAATCAACCAAAATACCAAAGTAGCTAATGAAAATGGAAATTAGGGTTCTAAGAGTGTCTTGGGTGTTAAGAATACCCAAATGGGTCTAATTTAAGTGTTAAATACATAAAAAATGCATAAAGGGTCGAGTTAGGCCGAGTTAGACGAGCTAACTCGGCCAATTAAGGAGTTTTGGGCGCCCGGCTGGCGGCCTGGTAGACTGCCGGGAATGCAGCCACTCAGCCACCTATACGGCTGCCTGGTCGGCGGCCTGGCAGGTCGCCGGTCAGGTCGCCGCCAGCCCTTCTTCTTTGCGCAGTTCCACGGTTTTGCCTCATTCTCCCTCGTCCGAACTCTGAATCTCGATCCAATTTTTGCTATGGCTTCGTATCGAGCTACTCTTCGACATGAGCTCATTCAATTGGCCAAATATGTTCTTCATTTTTCCTGAAAAAACATAACAAAACTCGAGAAAAAAAGGAAAACGCGAATGCAAGCGAACTAGCAAAACCCTAAGAATATCACTCAAAACTCCACATATTCAAGCATGAATTCCACTCCCAATGAACTCCACATGCATCTAAAATACGTGTTTATCAACTCCCCCAAACTTAAGCCATCGTTCGTCCTGAATAATGAAACTAATAATCAAAACATTTAAACACGAATGAGTGTGCATGTGAGATAAACGATACCTCAGAAAATCTAACCAAAAACCATTTTCTTCCACCGAATTTTTCAAAACATGTCAAAAACACTCTTTACCTCCTCACATCAATCATTAGCAAGAGAACTTCCCTCAATATATCAAGCAAATGAACCTCACATGAAGTGTATCACTCAACACTCAAGTGTATAAAGGGTAACACTCGAAAAATCAATGCAATGCAACTCATTTACCATAAGCTTGCCTCTCATCTACCATCTCCATCGCTTAAGCATGTGCAAAAGAACTAGGATCAAAAAGGTATTTTATTAAGATTGTAATGTTGGGACATTGGTTAAGGTAGGGAATTTTTAGGTTAAGTGACTCAAATTCTCATCTAAGTTCATTCACCTATTTACTTCTCCCTTCTAAGTATGAATTTTTTCATCTTCTACCTTATCGAACCCCCATTTTATCAATGACAACATGAAAACTGAAGCTTCTACCAAAACTCATCAAATAATAAGAAATACTCTTTTATGCTCTTTATTCAACAATTTCCTTTATTCTTTCTCTTTTCTTTTTCCTTATAAGACCTTTGTTCTTAATTAACTTCTTCTCTTTTTTTTTCCTTTTCTAAACACGAGCTTATAGGAGCATTCTTTCAAGACAATTCAATTCACAAAAACTTTCAATTTCACCCATCATTCTTAACAAATTTTCAACTCTCCACAAGATTTCCTTAACCATCCTTCACCCCCTATCATCCGGTTTTAGAATAAAAGGCTTTATAAGGCTCAAACGGGGACCACAAAGGTAATGAAAGATAGGTTAGTGTTTATGGATAAAAATGATGGCCTAAAATCATCTCCTAATTCTATGCACAAATATAGCAATCTTGCATAAGAACCAAGGCAAGTTCTAGAAATGAAGAAGCATACATGATAACTCTCAACAAGGAACATTAACTATATGCAATGCATAGTCATGGCTCAAGTCCTCACAAGTTAATGTTCAATGCTCAACAATCAAGTTCCATTCTCCACTAAAGATTCATGCAACTTAATAAAAAGATATGTTCAACAATGCTTCTCAAATTCAAGACATTTTCACAATTTTTCACATTTCTTCATCGGTATCTCCCTCAAAAGCACATGAATTAACAAACACGTGCTTTCGCACACAAGCATGCATCCCATTCATTCAAAACATTTCAATTGATTTTAAAAGATTTTCAAATTTTTTCATTTGAGACCACATTGTAAGCATAAAATCACAACATCATCCATCAACCTCCAAACTACTCGATCAAACCACATAATCCAACAAATTCATCAAACAATGACCAATATCAACCAAAATCATCAAGCAAGCCTAAGCATATAATCAATAAAATCATATTGATACCACATCACATAAGAAATTGAAAAACCAAGAGTAAAGTAATTTAAATTCCTTATCCTACCCCCTCCCCCAAACTTATTTTAGAAAATCAAGTCTGAAATGAGTTTGGAGGGAAGAATAATAAGAAATTTAAATTACACTTGCAAAGGTCCAAGCTATGTTGAAAGTGGTTTTAAAAGCCATTCAATCCATTGCTTGCTTGAGAGGTTTGATTTTCTTCCTTCACTCATTCTAATCACGATTCGACCTCGTGCATTAAAAATGAAACACATGAACTTGTGAATTAAAAATGAAATTACAAAATAGGAAGTATTAGCATAGAAATATGGGAAAAATAGGAGAAAAGAATAAATCAAAAATGGAAAAAAAAAGAAAGGGAAACTTGTTTTTTTTTTTTTATGGATTCTTTTTCTAAAGTAGGCAAAATAAGAAACAAAAATCCGAAATCGAACTAAAACTAACTAAAATGAGAAAGAAAAGGATATTTGTTGGGGTGCCTCCCACACTACAACAAAACTGGGCTTTTGTGACATATCAACATGCGACATTACCCTAAGTGTAGTAATATTACAACGATTATGATTTTGATGTCGTATATTTGCATCTGTTATGCATCACTAAGAAATTATGTTGTAATTTTGTGACATCGATGTGACACTTAGTTTTATGTCTTCTAATTGTGACACTTTGTTTTTGACACTTATATAAAATGACACAATTTTAAAACACTTTTACCATAGTGTTGCATTTAATGTCGTAAATTCGTGTCATTTGTGCGTCATCTCTTCATTATGACATAATTTTGTGACACGAATGCGGCACTTCTATTTATGCTGTCGAATTATGACACTTTATTTGCGGCACTTCAACATAATGTCGTAACTTTATAACACTTTTACAATAGTGTTGCATTTAATGTCATAAAATTGTGACATTTATATGTCATATTATTTTTATGTCACGATTTTATGACACATATGCGACACTTGTATTTATGTCGTCAAATTGCGATAATTTATTTGTGACACCTCAGTATAATGTAATTATTTTTTAACACTTTTACAATAGTGTTGCATATATTTGTGGCATTTATGGATCATTTATTTTTTGTGTCACGAAATTGCGTCATAGATGCGACACTTACTTTTAGATCTTTAAATTATGACAAGTTTTGTTGCGACACTTTAATAAAATGTCATAAATTTACAAAAATATTATTGCATTTAATGTAGATACAAAGACATAGGGGGAGAGAGAGGAGAGTAATCTCTTTCCAACATTTTTTTTTCCCTCAACTTGACAACACTTATAAATTACTCAACACTTATAAATTACTACGAGTATAATCGACGGACCCTCTTCCTTGCCTTTATTTCTCACAACCTTTGTACCATATGGAGCTTCATATCTACCTGTAACACCCTAAAGATCAAATTTAAAATACTACCATTTCTTAAACAAATATAAAGCGGAAGTCTTTATTTATTTATTTTTTTAAAAAAAATATGAGTAAAACCAATTTTTACCTACTGACCATATATAAATAACCAAGTTTGATTAAGAGAAATAAATATCATGCTTCTGTACCCATATTCTTAAAATAAGAACCGAAAACAATCAAAGAAAACAGGTTTCCATTACCCAATAACATCTCACGAAGGAAATCAGAAAAGTAATCTCCAAATAAAGCATAATTTCATCCCTGCTCCAGTATTCTTTATTTTTATTTTTTTATTGAAATAAAATAGCTCTATAGAAATAACTAATAAAAGTACTTCAATTAGAAAAATAAATACTTAAAGTTCACCAATAAAATTTGAAAATAAATCCTAAACCCTCCACTTCCTCCACGTTGCTCCAACTCCGCTCACTACCCTCCACTTCCTCCACGTTGCTCCAACTCCGCGCACTGACCTGAAAACATTTTGAAAATATGGGGTAAGTACACAAAAATTGCACTCAGTGGTTAGGGAAGTGGATCCTTTTCATTTTGTCCGAACATATAATTATCGCAGGAAAGTGAAACACGATCATTCATTCATCATTCATCATTCTTGATTTAGACACACGAGACTCTTCACGTCAAGGTCGTCATAAACAGTAAACTGTGCACAGGACTAGGCATATAGTTATATGCAATCATTCATTCATTCTCATCATACGTATCACAATCCAAATCGATAAAACATGTTGGACATAAAACATTTTATAAAAAATATAATTTCTTTCTCAAATCCACGTTGCATGCATTTTGAAAACAATTTACTTGAAAATAGTTTACCCACCTCGGAGTAGAGCACAAGTAATATGAGAAAACGGGTTGTAGACAAGGATCCTAGTTGACGGCACCTATTCAAGTATAATATACTACGATCAGTAAAATAATTTAATAAATCTTCTAATCGTAATTTAACAACCATACCCTTACTAGCAATCCCAATTACTATTGTACTTAAGCACATATAAACAGTCGTACTGATATAATTTTCCAAAATCTTAATAAAAGTGTGCTGCTAGAACACAATTTGTCTCCTAATCTCTACCTTGGAAAACTGAACCTAATAGAATAAATTCTGAAACTTTAGCTAACAAACCTCGTCACATTTGGTTAATAGAGAAGCAAATGGAGTCCAGGGCTGCTCATTTTTATTTCCTTAATGTGGGTCGTAATGGTGTTGTATTAAGCTTAAGAAGTATATATTATTAAACTAAACAACTAAGCTAGTAGATAACCAAACTCTAGATTTAGGGCATCCTAAATTAAACATGATATTATAACTTCCACTTTTTATATACATATGAAACCTTAGCCAACTAAACAAACAATGTCTGCAACTTTGACAAAAGAAGAAGCAAAGTCAAAACCTACTACTTTTTCCTTCCTTTAAGGGTTGACGGAAAAAATGAAACAAGTTTAAGAATCAATCAATAACTTCACTGCTAAATTCCGTACTTCTCCATTCCCTTCCACTCTAGTCCAAACGCACAACACATACCTACTTCTTATACTTAGATTTTCATACAGACATTTATACAAACACGTAAAAGGCATAAATTATAACATAAATTATAATTAGAAAATAATGAAAAAATGTCAATTGAATAAACTATAATTAAATGCATTTGATAATTAACAAATTATAGGTAAATGCATTTGATAATTACCAGTTTCCTAATCGTCTCCATTATTGTTCAACGAACTTTGATCTTCAAAAAAGTCATCATCATCATCACTAGAGTCTGAATTTTCATCAGTAAATCCTTCTTCCCCATCATTCTCATCCTCTAGAGTCGTATCTTCATTATCCGAATCATCATTATGACGTTCATCAAGGAGATTGTCTATTCTCGAGACTGTCACACTGTCTACATCAGGACGAGTCCATGATATATTTTCCTTGTTGATATTTGTATCATCTTCTCGATCACAAAAATGATCATCTTCAATGCTCTCAAATTCAACAACATCTGGATCAACATTGAATACAGCCCGAGGTGTCATCTTCATAGCTATTTGCCAATCAGGATCAACTTCGTGTTTAACATACCAAGCTTGCTGGGCTTGAGATGCTAGAATGAATGGCTCATCAATTTTTCTGTTATCTCTATATAGCAAGTGATTAAAATTCACCAGAGTAAAGTTACCATCACGCTTCAATCCTACATTGTAGTCTATCCAATCGCACTTGAATAACACAAATTTCAATGCATTGGTATATCTCACTTCTACTATATCTTGCAAAACTCCATAAAATGATACGTCTCCCAATATTGGATTTTTGTCCTTACTACCGGAGAAACTATTCGTTGCCGCAGTTAAGAAGACTCCACTATTTTGAGTTGTTCTTCGCGTCTCCCTATTCTTAGTGTGAAAACGGAATCCATTCACAACATACCCGGTATAGCGTCGAGCCCATTTGCTTGGTCCGGCGGCTAAGTGTATGATATCTTGGTCTACTCCAGTACTACTACTTGCTTCAATCAGATTATGTACCTGTATGTTTTAATAAAAATATTAGTGCACCTATATATGGGATTATATACAATAAATAAAAACATACGATATATTCTTGGGGTAATAATTCATGAACTTACATGTGCTTTGAACCAATCGTGAAACGTTTCGGTATGAACTTTTTGCCTTTCATAACTTAACATTTGCCGATTTTTTCTTTGAAGCTCACGCAAATGTTTCCTTGAATATTAAGATCATGTTAATTTAACAATAAAATTTATTACAAGGAGTAATGAAATGCAAAATTAGCGTACATACCTTTTAAAACTGTCAACAATGGACAAGTTATTAAGCACATATCTATGTGCTTGAGTCCATTCAATGTCGCCCAACATAAAAGTATCTTCACTTCCTATATGATGTTCTTCATCTTCATCATTTCTTTTCTGTCTATTCAACTTGGACTCAAAATCATTTAGATACATTGAACAAAAGGTCATGCACTCTTCAGCAAGATATCCCTCAGCTATAGACCCTTCTGGACGACTTCGATTACGAACATAATTTTTTAATGTGCACAAATACCTAAATTGTGAAAAATATAATTAACTCATCTACTAAGCTAATAATAAGAATTTCATAAAAAAAAAAATATTACATTCATAGTACCTCTCAATGGGGTACATCGAACGGAATTGAACTGGTCCGGCTAGTTTAGCTTCTTCAGGCAAATGAATTGGTAAATGCTCCATAACATCAAAAAAAGAAGGTGGAAAAATCTTCTCTAATTCACATATAACCAATGCAACTCGTTCCTCTAAAGCTTCAAAATCAGCTAAAGTGTGGACTTTTGAATACAACTGCTTGAAAACATCACATAAGTCATTTATAGCTTTGAAGACATGTTTGGGAACCAATCCTCTTAAACATACTGGTAGCAACTGTTGCATTAGGATATGACAATCATGACTTTTGAGACCAAATATGTTCCGTTCTGCTAAGTTCACACATTTTGAGATATTTGATGCATACCCATCCGGTACCTTTACATTCTTCAAGACCCTTAAGAAAATATCTTTATCTTTTTTACTCAGTGTGAAACACGCAGGTTGTAGACGAATCTTATCACCTTCATTTTGAGGATGAAGTGACTTCCGTATGCTCATTTCTCTAAGATCCAATCTAGAATTGAGATTGTCTTTTGTTTTTGTGCCAACACCAAGTAAAGTCCATACGATATTCTCCAAGACATTTTTCTCTATGTGCATAATGTCAAGATTATGGGAAAGAAGATTGTATTTCCAATATGGCAATTGAAAGAATATGCTCAACTTCTTCCAATTGTATCTACATCGCGAAGTCTCAGCATTAAGATCTTCCTTCTTTCTTTTCTTTCCCACTTTTTGGACATCATACTTCCCAAACTTATTCTCCATGCCATCTAACTGCTGTAATATCTCCGAACCTGTCAACCGTATTGGCTTTTCACCATTATCCACAGTCCCATCAAAATTATTTCTATCTCTACGATGATAATGTCCACTAGGAAGAAACCGACGGTGGCCTATGTAACAATGCTTCTTCCCATTTTTTAGCCAACGAGATTGATTGTTTTTGTTACAGCAAGGGCATGCATATGCGCCTTTTGTACTCCAACCCGACATAATGGCATAAGCTGGGAAGTCATTAATAGTCCAAAATAATGCAGCACGTAATTGGAACATAGATTTGGCAGTAGCATCATATGTACGAACCCCAATATCCCATAACTCTTGAAGTTCATCGACTAATGGTTGCAAATACACGTCGATATCATTCCTCGGAGCTCGAGGACCATCAATTAGTGTAGACAGAAAAATCGACGTTTGTTTCATACACATCCTAGGAGGTAAATTATAAGGTATGAGAATAATAGGCCATGTACTATGAGAAATGCTCATTGACTTAAAAGGATTAAAACCATCGGCAGCTAGTCCAAGCCTAACATTACGGCAATCAGCAGCAAATTCCGGATACTTCTCATCAAATGCTTTCCACACTTGAGAATCTGCAGGATGCCGAAGTTTCCCATTATTTACGCGTTCTTCTGCATGCCATCTCATCAAATGAGATGTCTTTGAAGACATAAATAGTCTCTGGAGCCTTGGTTTTAAAGGAAAATAACGAACAATTTTAGCTGGAATTTTATTTTCCCTTCTAGTCACACCATCTTCTTCCACCTCAAATGTTTTGTACCTAGGAGTGTTGCAATGCCGACAAGCTTCGTCATTTTCAGCATCTTTCCAAAACAACATGCAATCGTTACGACATGCATGTATCTTTTTATACTCAAGCCCCAATTTTTTAACTATGTTAAAGGCTTCTCTATAAGAGTTAGGAAACAACTCATTATCTTGAAATAACTCTTTCAAGACTTCCATCAACATTGTGAAGGAATTGTTGCTCCACCGACAAAGAGATTTGACATGCAACAAGCGCACTATAAAGGACAGTGTAGTAAAGGTTTTGCACCCAGGAAACAACTCACTCTCTGCATGCTTCAAGAGTTTAAAAAATGCATCAGTATGCTCATCAAAATTATTCTGGGGGTCTTCAGTTTCATCTCTAGGAGCTTCATCAAAGTTAGAATCAGTGCCCAAGCCACTAGGAATTTCATGGTACTCACCATGGTGATATGATGATAGTAATCCATCACGTATCATCCCTTGCATATCATCGTGTTCCTTTCTTTGACGTGTTGCATTTACTGTATTTTTCTGAAGGTAAAATGGTTCTTCACCTTGATACACCCAGTTGGTGTAACCTTGAAGAAAACCATGAGCCATAATGTGATAGTACACATCATCCCTTGAATGTAATCTAGAATTTCTACATTTCGTGCACGGACACTTTATCTTAGTCTCTAATGTCTTGTTTGTGTATGCAAAGTCAAGAAAGTTCTCCAACCCATGCTTAAAAGCATCATTGGTCAATCGGTCTTCTATAGAAATCCATGATTTATCCATCTGTGTAAAAATATATACAGCTTAGCAACAAATCACAATTTAATTAAGTGTAAATAAATTTTAAAATCATGGATCAACCTCATTCATATTGTATATTACTAAAAGATCTACAAGGAAACTAACTGAGCAAAATCACGGGAAAAGCATATGTTTTTCCTAAAAATGTCACTACTATTACAGCTACAAGGCAAAATAAAGGCAAAATACATACTTATCATATTGCAGGATCATAAACAAATTTTAAAATCAAATAGTGTACTCGAATTGGGCACCAACATCAACAAAAGGGAAATCAATCAACGATAGAAAATAACTCACCCCGGGTGTGTCGTCGAGAAGCTTTGTGTCGCTGGTTAATGAAATTATTTGTGTAATCAAATTGGGGAAGTGTAGGAGATGATCGATTTGGGAATTGGGAATAGATTTGTAGATAGTAGTTAAAAATAACGGGGAAAGGGATTAATGTTGAACGCAATACCACCGTAGTTGTTTCATCTTCTTCTTGTTTCTCTTCGTCTCTTTCTTCTTTCTTATACAAAAATAATACTAAAGAATTATATAAGCAAACGTGTTTTTGTGTGTATATATATATTATTTTATATTAGTATAATGTGATATAGCTTACAACTATGACAATCATATTATTTTGCATTATAATATTTGTAATTGAATTATAGATGGCTCGATATCCCAAAAAGAATATTTAACAATTTTTTAAAAAAATATTACTAAAAAATATTATTTTTTGAAATAAAATTGAGTGTATAATACTGGACTTAAAACTATAGTAAGATAATGCATAAATTTTTATATCGTGGTATAACGTTGCATACCAATACCGTAAAATTTTGATATTTATTGCATTTTTAGTTAGTGGAAAAAAATCTAATTGTAATTAATTATTTTGTGCAAGTTAAGTTAAGTTAATGATGCTCTACTGTCTAAACCATATGCTAAAATAAAATACTTCCTTTGTTCCAGTTTCTACTTATATACAGATATTTTTCCTTTTTGGTATGTCACATTCGTATAGAGATAATACCAAGAATAATATAAAATTCTCAGCTCAGTTAAGAAACTAAAAAAATATATTTCTGAATTTGAAAATATTTATTCAAATTAAAATAATATAAATAAAATATAAATGAATAAAAAAATACATATAATTTATACACACATCTTTAAACTACTATTAATCACTCATGTCTTAATTTTCGTGCCACAAAAAAAATTCTATGTATAAGTGAAACGGAAGGAGTAAATAATTTATATTGAACTAAGTAATATGGAGTAACAATTAAGATAACGAATCTACCTCTCCAACTAATAAATCAGTAGTTTTAGCTACCTTGTATTACAATTTAATTATTGACATGCCAATATAACATTTTGACATTGTTTATATTGTCGAACATATAATTTTCGATAATAATTTTTCAATATGAAATGTTATATAAACATGGTATAACGAAATTTTTGATATAACTTGGGATGTCAATTTAGCCTGACACTTGTGGATTCGCTTGAGTAACCCGAGCAAAGGCGGGTTAGGGTCGAATATTTCTTGTTCGATTTTTTTTCATCCAAACAGGCCAAACCGAATAGATCGACAACCCGATAGGGCTGGCCCGACAAGTTGGCAGGTTAACCCGATAACCCAATTTTTTTGATTAATTACTTAGTTGTTGAAGTTTATTACTTGCTTCAAATATTGAAGTTTATATCTTGATTTAAATACTAATGAAGTTTACACATCTCAATTGATTAAAATAAATAAATAAATATATGTATATATATATATATTTTTATTAAAGGGTGTGAAATATTTAATTTTTGATGATCTAGAAAAACCACTAATTTCTTTAAAATAAAAAAAATAAAAAAAATGTGTTGGTGTATGCCAATTTCGAACTCATGCCACATAAATGAAAAATACTAGCCTTCCACCACTACACTACACTACCATTAAATATTATAAGTACTGTTAGTTTTTTTAATATAATTAATTAACCTCCTATATAATGTTAGCGGAGATTTCAAGCAACATCAACATTCTACACAGAGGATCACTTTTCTTTCGCAGATTGGCGCCTCCAAGAAAATCCCCAAATTAAGAACTCCCGCTCTTATTCACCCGCCGCCACCCACGATGTGCATCCCTAATAATCAGGAACGGATCCCGCACATACCAAAAAAAATTTATATGTTAAGGATAGAAAACCTTCTCAGTTTTCAATCACAGCTTTTCACTTTGAGAATTCATTCACGCACGAAATTGCAGACGCCTCGTATTTGAACAGAGGTATGAAGAATTCAATATAATTTGATTCGTTTTTATATGTTTCCTTGTGTTCATTAAACCTAAAAGTTTGTGGTATTATTGTATAAGTTCACAAACTCTCACAATATCATATGATAGGTCGCAAGTTTAATCGGGTAGATTCAATTATTTGTGGAGTTGTTTAGATTAATTAGAAGTAATGTGATACTTTTCGTATTAGTACTTCAATTTCATATGTACTCCTCAATTGATGGAGTTGTGCATACTGAATTCAATTTATGAAATTGATAGCCAATTTATATTCCTTCATAAATGAGATCACATCATATGTCAATTTTATGCTATCTGTATGTGAGAATTTAGTTCTTGTTCATTGTTGTTCTTTTTTGTGGATATGTGGTATGGTAATATGCAAGAAAATGTTTGTAAGTTCCAACTATTGCTGGATCTAAGTGTTCTTCTGATGTTATTAGCAATTTCAATATCTTAAGGAATTTCATGAATTAATTCTAAATACTTTGATCCTTCCAAAAGGTATATATTTAAATTAATACGTTTCCTTGTTATTCTACAGCTACACATGGCACCGGTATTGAAGAAAGCTCGACGTCCGATAGGATCAATGGATGAGACCATTGTTCCAGAGACACCAAATCAAGCTAACGATGGTGACTCTGAAGACGATTCAATGAATTCGGACTCTCATATATCTCCATCTGGCGAAAGTGATCACGACGAGACACAAAATAATGATGAAGCTACGAATGATCAAGGTAAGTACATAATTAAAATTTGGGTTTTCTTTATCACATGCTATACACTTTCTGACTATGTTTTCAAATAATATAATAATCAGAGATTGTAGTTGGAAGGGGACATGCGAAGATAGGTTTTGAATGGGGTACAGGAAAGGTTATGCTGTTGAAACTAAGTAAGGATAACCAAGTCATAGGGAGCAATGCAGTTTCCTTTTCATCTCAGTTGGGAATCTTGGCAAAAGACGGAAATAAGTTACCCCTTACTTATACAGACTGGAGGGCAGTCTTGACTATACAAAAAGATTTAGTCTGGAAGGAAGTGAAGGTACATTCATCACTTTATATTTCACTTTTATGATATACTATAATTCATCTTAAATTTATGACACTTTATTAATTAGCATCTTAGTGGGTATGTTGTTTCTTATAAATTTCATTAGGCCATACATATTTCAATTATATACGTTTATGTTTTGGTTGTAGGAAAATACAAACTTGCCTGATACTTACAAGAAGAATTGTATGCAAAAACTTGGAAAGTTGTGGAAGGATTGGAAGAATAGATTGAAAAGAAAATATTATACACCACATAGATATGAGTCACTTGACAGTGAAGCTCTCACAAAATGTCCACCAAGGGTGGAAGCTAAACAATGGCCTGTGTTGGTAAAATATTGGAGCTCAAAGAATTCAAAGGTCGTTATAGATACTTAATTATTAAATTTCAGATATCATTTTTTTTTATATTATAAACTTACCTTGTAACTTATGTTTTTTGGTTTACATACAGAAACTGAGTAAGGCTAATAAAAAAAGTCGGCAGCAAGTCAAACTTCCAGCTAGATTGGGACGAAAGGATATGGCTAACGCTATAGAAGAAGTAATATACATCAAGCAATTTGTGAACTTCATGTATTTTCATCTATGCATCATACTGTTATAACATGCTTTTATCTTTTCATTTATAGTACCGCCAAGAGTATGGTAAAGAACCATCAAAACTAGATTTGTTTGTCTATACAAGGAAGGGAAAAAATGGAAAACCTGCTGATGAGAATACCAAAGACAAAATTGTAAGTCCACTTTAATTTTGTAAGGTGATAAAATATACGGCTTCTTAAACGTAAACTGTTTCTCTATCTATGATCGAATTGCTGGTATATTACTGTTAGTATAGGTGTTCAAAAGATTTCGGAATTCTTTTTTTCAATCAAATTGACATGTTTCAAAATACTCACCCCTGCATTATTGATTCCAATATTTTTTTTCAATGTATAGGATCTGAAAAAAAAAACATTGTGTACTGATATCACTTTTGTATTTATTTTCTGTCATTTTGTGTTGTTTAATTAGGCTCGTTTACAAGAGTTGAAAGATAAATTGCCTGAAAATCTGCGGGATGATATCAATGCTAATGACAAGATCTATGATGAAATAATTGGGAATGATGCACCGGGATGTTTGCGCAGTAGCATAGTGGTTTCAAAAAACAAGGAAGTGGCTTTCACCACACAAGAAGAGTTTGATCGAGCTGTTCAGGATAAATCTACTGACATAGTGGCAAGTATTCGAAAAGGTTTCGAAGATGAAATATCCAAATTAAAAAACAACTATGATTCAACTATGGAGATGCTTCAGAGTCGACTTCTTGCATTAGAGGGTCATAATCTTAAGGTAAGTCAACATTGTTTACTTCATTTACTTCCATTACGTATTCTATATCTCATGTTTCCAACTTAATTAATTACAAGGAACCCATGTCTTTGAATTCTCAACGGGTACTAGCTTTCAATACTGGGACATCATCTCATAGATTCTTAAACTCAGAGAACCCAAGTGAAGCTACCGATACTCCAAAGGTAACAATTACACTTCTATCAGTATTTCAATGTATAATATATTCTAATATATTTATTATATTATCTTTGATCGCTTTTATTAGATGCGAGAAGAGATGAACAACTCCAATGATGCGGAGGCAGAAATTCTTTTGGATGATGAACATGTCCAGGTATTAAAATAGATATTAGTTTTCAAATTAATTTACTTTGAACTTGGGCAAAAATTAATTATGGTGCCCGATTTATGTGATTTTGATGAAAAACCCCGTCGTCGTTGCTTTTGTGTGGAAAGATTCTCTTTTTTACACTCCGATTATACAGTAAAAACACTAGGCAATTTTGTGTATGATTATGTGGTTTTTTATTTGGGTTTTATGATTTGATTTTGATCGAACTTGAGAGAGATGGAGGGAAAGGGAGCTCGTTTCAAGAAATTTTGTTTTCTGCTTTAACTAATGTTAACCTAACTTGCTATATTCATATTTTGCATTTTAGGATTTTGATTGAATTTGTTTGATATTCTGTAGCAAGTTAGTAAATTGAATCCAATTTACATAATTTGGAATTATTTGATTAGATCATTTTAAATTCAGTTATACAATGCGAGCTTTTATATTGGAATATAGTTTTATTAATTTGCATGTTTCATTGAAATCTTTCACACAGTTGAACATGTGCTAAAAAAAATTGATTTTTTTAAATGTGCAGGGACAAAGGAAAAAAGTTACAAAGACAAAGAAGAGGAAGACAAAGTGACTTTATTTACATGATTTGTAGTTTTTAGTTGGATATTTAGACATTTAATTTTTTTAATTTGATTTTTGAATAATTCTGCACACTCATGACTTCAAATTATGGTATCATCAAATTTAATTTGAATGATCATTTGTTTTATCATTCATATGTCGGATGATTGTTAGTTTTTTCTTTTTTGCGTAGAAGTATTAAATTTTCTTGTGTCAAAATACGTGCGACTGGATATCAATATTTTGCGACGATTATATGTGTTGTACATTATGCTACACTAGGCTTGTAACTTCAATTGTGTTGTAAAAAAATCATGTCATTAATTTAATTGTCACAAATGAAAGGTGACATTTCAATCTAATATCACAAACGTGATGCAAATTTTTTGACATAAAAACAAAGTGATGCATATTGCGTTGTATATTCTGCATCTTAATATTAAATTATGTCACACAATATACGACACTTTACGTGTGACGTCACGTGTGTCACAAAAAATTACGTCGCATAAATTTCGTGTCACAAAAGTGAAGCAATGTTTATGACATAACAACAAAGTGATGCAAAATATGTTATATATTTTACAACATAATTTTTTTTTTCTTGCGACAAAACTTATATGTTGTAGTACTATGAGACATTTTAATTATGACGCCACATACGTTGCAAAAAATTACATCACTTTATTCAAAATGTCATAAGTGAGTGTCGCAAATTATATGTGTCATTTATAATAATGTCACATTTTATGTCGCTAATATGCAACACTAAAACAAATGACGTGTTTAAGTGTCGTGAATTTTATGCGACAAATAACCAAGTGAAGCAAAATGTGTCATTCTTGTTGCGTCACTACAAAAAAAAAGTGTCCCAAAGATACTACATCACTTTTTGCGACACAATTTTTCATGACGCACAAAGTGACGCAAATCAACTCTTGCGACACTAAAATAGACATTTACCACACAAAATCAATGTCGCAAATGCCCAGTTTTCTTGTAGTGCCAACGAGAGCTTGTTTTTAACATCGTTAGCTCAACGATACCTCATTGCCCTTTCAAGGGGACTTGAAATGAAGTCCTTCCTCGATTAAACACCAACTTCTCACCAAACCCTTTATTGCTTGAATTTTCTAAATTATGCAAACCATCCGACATAAAGAATGTCATCTTCTCTTCATTCTCTCGAAGGGTGAGACTCCCTTCGGAAACATCAATAAAAGCTTGACTAGTTGCCAAGAAAGGCCTTTGTTGGTCCCAGAAAGATTAATTTGGTGTATGGGGGAGGGGGGGGGGAGAATACACTAATTGCCAACAGTTTTGACTCTTCAAAACAAATCTATGACTAGATTGACTCGTCTGGTCAACTAGTATCAGATGATGACGATCTGTTGAGTGAAGGCATGTTCACTCTTGAGCTACAGATCGTATGTGCAGTGCGGAAGTTGGTGAGTGAGTTTGGCTACTCTTAGAAAGTCTTTTCTTTCAAACATATCACAAATTTGTATGAAGAGTTTGAATGATATGTATGCAAATTAGTAGACAAGAAGTAAGATCGACTGAAAGTAAAGTAGAGAGAAAAAACGAGATAGTCATTTTTATCGTGGTTCAGGAAACCCCCTACGTCCACATCAGCTACCGTCATAACTGAAATTCCTTACTTCTCTCTTGTTTATACTGACCGAGAATCAGCTTCAGTCTCTGTCTAATCTTGAGGAAAACCAAACACGAGTTTTTGGTCGTGACTCTTACAAACTTCTCTTAAACAGAGATTATAAACCTTTACCTAATCAGACTTCTAAATTACTAAGTTAATCCAAACCTAGCAATTGAGAGATCTAAAACTTTCTAACACTTTCAGACTTTACAGACTTTTTAGTGAAGAAATAAGTGTGTTCTTAAGCAGCAGCAAGTGCTCAAGAACAGAGGTTTCTAGAATTAGAAATCTAATGATCTTAACACTTGGGAAATCGTCTTGTTTTGAGTGCTAAGATAGATCTTTGAGCGATAGAGATTTCTGCAGAGTTTTGACTTTGATATTTTAATTTCCCGTGCTTGATTCTGGAATGGCTTGAAGTATTTATAGGCATATTTGAAATCTAGCCATTGGAATAGTCAGTGATGGCAGAGAGGCCGTATTGCTGACTCACTTCTAGCCGTTGGGAGATTTCGTCCTAGGTGGCAACAGGTGCCAGAGGACAGACCGTATTTGCTGGTCTTCATTTCAAGCAGCAAAGCCTCGGCAGCTTCATTTGAAATGGAGATCAGGTATGGGGTAACACCAAGCAGCATCTTCAACTGCTTCAGGGAGTGAGATACCAATTGCTCATTGGGGTGTGGAGCGGCGTGAACCCAGACTCGATTGGTGAAACTGTTCAGCAGCATGAAGCTGATCTTAGTCCCATGGTGGAGATTCCGTTTGGCTTCAATCTTTACCAAACGATCTCCTTTGAAAGTACGAGAGATGAATGCAGCCTACTCAATAAACAAATTAACAAGTAATCTGCCCCAGTTAATGTCTAACTGCATCATCACAGCTGACATCATCTTGAGCTTAGGCAGAGTGATTGATTCATTCGATCCGGCGTAGGAGAGGAGTACATTGTGGACGAGTTCGAAGAGGACTCGGTATTCCGGCTTCAATTCCCTCCGATTGAGGGTCGACAGATCGTACGACACCTCTGGTTGAATGAGGGCTTGCTTGTAGATTTTCCGTGCGGCAGCATGGGGAATATCCTCAACCTTGCAGATAGAATGGATGTCCACAAGATTGAATGCCTGAAGTACAAGCGGTAGAATAGGAACACTTTGAACTTGTTCTCCTTCAGGCAAGATTTGAACCGTCGCCATCGAAGGATCGACATCTACCGCTGTAAGAAAATAATAGAACTGGGCGACATATTTCTTAAGAAGGTAAGAGGGCCTTGTAGTGACGATGCTGAAGAAGCCATTGCACTGAGCAATGGACTCGAACATCGGATTAAGGCCGTCGTATCCAAAGTTGTTGAGAACACCAACTTTCTCGAAGAATAATTTGGGCATAATTGCTTCCGCTTGTTGTTCAAAGGATAGTTCTGCAGCTATTCTTAGCGAGTGAGAGGAGAGAAATTTTAAGTTGATGCAGGAGATTCTAGGAATATAAAGAAATTCGCAGAGAATTTGAAGAACAATTTTCACAATTGAGAAATTGGGTTTCACAAACCAAACACTCTATATTTATAGGGTTTCAAAATGACGGTTGAGATTAGTCCGACTAATTATGGACGATTAGATCGTGTGCATCGTGTGTGACATGTAGTCGTGGGCGGGAAAGTGGGTGAGTTGGACTGCGAGTGGAAATGCGAGTGCGTTACACGCTCCTAGCCATTTCACTGAACAGTCGGCTAATTGACATAAATCCCTCATTTAATTCAAAACTTTTCATATCCTTGGTGAAAAGATTCTGAGAAAGTCTACTTGTGTCAGAATATAAAAGATGATTAAGTATGGCACAAGTATAGTGTTGGGATATAATGTTAAGGGGGAACTTAAATCAAGTTAAATAAATAACTTATTTTGATTCGATTCCAAAATCCTTTTTAGAATATTTCCCTTATTATTTTTGATAAACTAGACAAGTCTCTCTTAGACAAGCTTACATGTTAGGAAGCTTCCCTTTTAGTCTAGAAGCGCCAAAGATGAAGCAGTCAGAGTTCGCGAAGCAAAAGGAAGTGAAGCGGCTCCAGCAATGAAAGCGTCAGCAGTGAAGTTTTGACAAATCATCTGGGAGACGCTTCAGATAAAGACGTTAAAAGTGGGCTTCCAATCAGTGAAAGCGAAGCACTCTCCAGTCAGCTCACCCAAAGCATCTCTGATATAGAGCTGAAGTCAAAGCGTCAATCAGTGCAAGTGTGACAAGTTTGACTCGTAGAATCCAAGTTTGAATTTCAAACTTTCGGATGTCTGACATCTCACAGAATGAAGCCTACGTGTCATCACATTATTGCACAACGAAACGGCTACAGTCTAAGAAGTCAAAGTTAGGTAAAGGCGGACATCCCTTCCTGACTCTTGCAGACTGACACGCCGAATTATCCAATAATTAAGGAACACACAACCTCTTCTCTCTCAACGGGAAGTAGGGTTCCTTACTATAAACAGAAGGAGTTGCACACACACTAAAACGAACGCACGCACAAACGATTCAAGCATTCACATTTGCAAGAACTCAAGCAAATTTCCTTCTAGTACTTAGTTCTTACAAAGCGCTTCATTTTAGTGTGTCCTTAAGAACTTGTTTCTTAAGTATTGCAACTACCTCACTTTCTAGGTTCAATCTCTTATATCCATAGTCTAGACTCTTGAGAATCCTTATCCCTTACTTGTGAGCTCATTGTAAAGGATTCTCATACTTACAAAAATCCAAAACCCCAAAACCCAATTCTAGAGTGAATAGATTGAGTTGTAAGGTTATCGAGCTTTTGTGAAAGAGTGTTGTTGTTGTAAGGTTTCTCAAGAGCCAGTAAAATCTCTGAGGATTCAAGTGCAAGTTTGTTATTTGCCTTGAATCACTTCCCCTTGGAAGTATAAAACAAGTTGTACCGAGTGAAGGTATTCATGCCGTCGAAGATAGAGTGGACGTAGGAGAGGTGCTCCGAACCACTATAAATTGTTTGTCTCTTTATTTTAAGTTATTTATTGCTTTGATTATTCGCATACTCACACTCACCTTTTTAATATCAACAAGGTTTTAATTTGCAAGATAAGCTTTAAAGACTCACCACATTCCGCACCATTTCACACGAGCGAGAGGTTTTGAACGCTTCACTTAGCTTCAAAGCGTCTACTCGTCTAAAAGGCTGAAAATTGCAAGAGAAGTTAAACACTTCTCTACACACATATTCAACCCCCCTCTACGTGTGTAAGCGCATTTCGGGACCAACAAGTGGTATCAGAGCGAGGATACATGGCTGCGGGAAGCTGTTGTTCACAAATCCTCTGGCTAAAACAACAGTTGAAAGACTATAAAGTGGAATGTTCGGAGGTTCCAATTTATTGTGACAACACAAGCACAATTTCCATCACCCACAATCCCGTGCTTCATTCAAAATATAAGCATATTGAAATTCGCCATCATTTTATTCAGGATCATGTGGAGAAGCAGGATGTTAAGTTGGAAAAGATTCCAACTGAGGATCAGAAAGCGGATATTCTCACCAAGCCGCTTCCACAAGCATGCTTCAACAAATTGTGTCTAGAACTAGGGTTGCTAGACCCTAGTGAGGAGAAGGTGGAGTAACGGTGGAGAAGGCAAAGCGTGTTCCCTACCTACTCTCACGTTTTCCTTTATGAGAAAGATTGTTGGGATCATTGGTTAAGGGGGAACCGGTCTTTGCAGGTTGTGTGAAAGAGAAGACTTTATCTCCCCTTTTCATGGGATGATAATTAAACCGAAGGGATGGAGTTCCCTTTAGGAGCATCGACCTCTACACGCTTCCACAGCTTCTGTGAAAGCGCGGTTGAAGTGTTCTTCCTTGATGAGTTAATCAAGGATGCTTGATCAAGCTTTCATGGTGGAGATGGAGCCAGAAGCGCAAAGCATGTTAAAGATCTTCACCACTGCTAATTGTGAAAGCCTCATTTGTTTTGAGTAATGTAAAGCTCCAACCTTACAAAGGTTAGTGTCTATTCTCGAGAATCTCGCTTCATGAAACTTGAGATAGCTTGCCATAGTAAGGAAGTGAATTCATAGATTTTAATGCATGAGGCAACTCATGTCATTCCATTAAAATCCATGAACACACTCATCCCCAACCGGGTCCCTCGTGGATTTTGTAATCTCATATCTCATGTTATCGAATTCACGAGATAGACCTACCTGAGTAAGAGGACTTTGCATAATCTTCATCTCTCAACATAAGTAGAGCGCTTCCCCTACAGAGTTGACACTCTCTTTAAAAGATAGTCCAAAGCTATGTTTAAGGGGGAAACACCTCTTCTTCGAGAGAAAGCGCTTAGATGAGAACAGACGCTCTCACACTTCAAAGCGTGAATGTTCTGTTCCTCACCTGAAGCTTTAACATCTGAGTACGTGGATCGTCAAAGTGTGGTATCAGTCATTTACAATTTTGACTGACTAGTAAGTCTCCCTTTTGCGTCTTTCAATTTAAGTAAGTAAGTCAACGCAAAGCGTCTTCAAGAACCCTATGCGTGACCTACCGAAAATATTAAAGTGCTGATATAGACGCTTCCCGAACTAGACGCTCTTGTCTCATTTCCGAAGCGTGATAATCAGCCAAATTTCGAATATTTTTAGAAATTAATCTCTCATTAGTTTACTTATAAGCTTAATATCTATAAAGCAAGATATCACTCAAGTATAGTTTGCGTGTGATATCTTTGCATTTAATGCAAAAACTGTTGCAGTTACAGGACTCGAGACACACTCGCGCGTGCTACTCTCTTGCGCTACCGAACCGCCAAAAACTTTTAATCTTGGCCGTCAGACGTTTTGAATTACTTTTTCCCTAACCGCACGATCTATACACGATCAGAGCCACTCACTCTTTTTCCGGAACGTGATCTTAGCCACTCACTAAGACACGTCGCCCGACACGTCGCCCCACTAACCTTTTAATACTAGTTATTCTTATTATCTATGCATATATTGGAATTTCTTCACTCATCACTTTCATTATACATCATTTTTGTCATTTCTGCAAATTCTTCAAGTTCTACAACTCACAGAACTTCTCTCTCTACTACATATCCTATTTCTTTTTCCACATAAATTCAAAATGGTTAATACAGATGGCAACCTGCTCCTAGAAGCAGCTACGGAGAATTTGTATTTATAGAGGCTCACGTCGATTGTGATTTACTGACCGATGGCGGAATCATCAAGAGAGCAATTCTCAATTCCGGCCTGAAAATTCTTCTTTTCCAGCATCCCAAGTACATTAATCCGGTAGGGGTGGTCGAGTTCCTCTCCAACTTGGACTCGGAAACCCTAACTACTAAAATCTCACTGCAACAGTTCGATGAACAAGGCTTGGTTCAATCTGTGGCAACCGAAACCCTAGAGCTCGACGCTCTATTCGAGGATTCTGTCCCCATTCCTAACTCTGGGAAAGATCCGGAGTCTGCTGGAGATCCGGATATCCAGAAGGAGTTCAGGCGCTTCTCATCGGATCCACGCGCCATCTTCATCCGCAAGCAGTCAAAGGCAACATCATTTCGACCGCCCTTCGACAACATGATTAACATTGTGACAAAGTGCCTACTTTGTTACACCGGTAGCTGGTCCACTATCACGGAACAGAAGATTCGTCTTCTGTCGGCACTCTGTGATACCGCGATCAACCGTACGCCTTACAACTGGAGAGCGTGGTTTGTGAAGCAGTTGGTTGAGGCCAGCAAAGCCGTTCGAGAAGTGACGGATGGGGAACACAAAGGCCAACTTGAGTTTCTTGGCAAACTCAAGTATGGAATGAAGATATCCTATTTCTTGGAGGCGTCCTGGGTAGCTCAAGAATTGGTCGTGGAAAGTAAGTACACTCGTGTGCTTTTTACGAAGGCACTTCCAGGCGACGAGTTTGGAGTTGTCGCCCCTCCCGCTTCAGACATTGAATATACCAGTGCCGCAGCGCTGATATTGAAGAAGGAGGAGAAGAAGAGAAGGAAGAAGGGTCGAAAAGGCCCAAAGAAGCCAAAGCGCCATCGTGTGTCAGAAAAATCAGTCCCTTCCACGATAGGGAAGCGTGAACTGATAGATGAAGATGATGAGGAAAGCGCCGCTTCCGCCTACAACGCTTCAGACTTTGACAAGACTTTAAGTCAGGATCTGGAAGCCGGTGCCCTAGCTGCACAAGACGAAGGAGAGGAAGTTGAAGTGCCAGGAGAGGATGCTGATCGCATCGGCGCTCTCCATGTCACTGACGAAGCGTCCAACTCATCAACAGACGAGGAATTCCAAGCTGACAAGCCCCCGCCTCAATCTCCCAAAGCGTCCAGTCCAGTAATGAGGACTGTTGATAGAGAGCTCCAGTGGGCTGAAGAGGAAATAAGGGAATTCTTTGGAGACTTCTTTCTCCCTCCATTCGTGTTAGAGGTTACTTCACGCTTCTTGAAGTATGTCCGAAGCCGCGGCACTAACGTGTACAAAATTTGCCAGTTGGTGCGGGCTAACGACCCCAAAGTGCTGGTCGAGGAGGGGGCCTCGATCCTTCGCAGCTTTGAGTTAGAACGCTTCGACGACCTGATCGATGAGCCAGAAGTGTGGAGGCGCATCAAGAGGAAGGTCCAGGAGCTTGTTCCCTCCTACACACCCACTCCATTAACACCAGCTGGCACACCTGTCAGTGTGTTTGAAGAATGACTCTCGGTTCTTCAAACCGCTCACGACGAAGTGGAGCGTGAGTGCGCACAGCTGAAGAGTGAAATAAAGGAGAAAGAGAGCCAGCTT
The DNA here is from genome assembly GCA_001642375.2 of Mentha longifolia. Taxonomy (NCBI): domain Eukaryota; kingdom Viridiplantae; phylum Streptophyta; class Magnoliopsida; order Lamiales; family Lamiaceae; genus Mentha; species Mentha longifolia. Next base: position 15,924,850 of record CM038114.1, on the reverse strand, counting down.
TCTAAAGCTGAGGAGGAGAAGAAGCAGGTGGATGACGAGCTTTCAACTGCTACCGCAGAGTTGATAGCACTGAAGGAGGAGATGGTGAAGAAACAAGAGGAGCTCTCCACTGCTACCAAAGCATTGGAAGAGTTAAAGGTGAAATCAGCGGCTGTGGAGTTGCAATTGGCTGAGGAGAGAGAGCACGTAGAATTAGCTCATGATGAGCTTTCGACCGTTAAGGCACAGCTTCTGGAAATTCCAGCCTTACGTTCGGAAGTGCTGAAGCTATCTACGGAGTTGGATGACAGGGAGCGTGTCCACAGAGAACTTGAAGTTGCTGAAGCTGCACTCTCCAAGACCAACGACAAGGTCGCTCAACTGGAGAGAGAGCTTAAAGCGGTAAAAGCAAAAAATTCCGAAGCCGCTTCTGTCACCCGACAACTCAATGCGAAGCTCGAATCTGTGGAGAGGAAACTCGCGGAATCCGAAATGCAAAAAGCAGGCTGTGGCCATGGTGGGCCAGGCAGCGGCTGGAGCGCAAAGCGGATCCAGTCAGGTTGTGCCAACCACTGCACTGGAAGGCATCTCCAACAAAATGGAGGCGTTAGCGGGCTTCGTCCAATCTGAGTTCCGCGTGTATCGCGCAACCCTAGAACGGTCGGTCATTCTGACCAATGCGCGCTCTCCAGCTCCAATCCTTTCAACACAAGTCCTAGGCGCTCTACTGGCACAAGGTTTATTGAAGCCTAATCAGCCGAACATCACTCTGCTAGGAGCCGCCAGCCAAAGCGCCAACGTACAGTGCGCTCCCTCCAAGCCCGTTTTTGATGCTGCCAAAAAGGAGGAAGCGACTGGGATGCCAAGTGGTCAATCCACATCAGCCCAGGCCAAAGAGGACGCTTCCAAAAAAGTGAAAGCACAGAAGGAAGGAGAAGCGGAGAAACAAGTGATCATCTTGGATAAGCCAATCGATGTCGCTCCCCTTCAAGTAGTGTCAGCAGCGCCACAGAAAGAAAAGGAGAAGCGCAAGAAGAAAGGGCCTGCTGACACTAACCCCAAGAAAAAGCTGAAACTGACTCCCGCAACGACGACCAAGGAGGTTGGAGCACAACGCGAATGCCAAGAGGAGTTGGATGCGATTTTGGTGCACAAAACGAATTTCCACCTCCGAAGGTATCTGTTGAAGTACACTCCGACCAACGCCGCTGAAAAGGAATGCCTGGAAGTGATGGCAAAGTATAAAGCGGTGTCAGAGTGCAGGGACGAAGTTTTTAATGAAGAGGTCATGACCAACTCAGATAAAGCGCTTCATCTATTGAAAATGGAAGCGCTTGAAGGGAAGAGAATTTTCGTCGAGAGCCTACGAACAATCGAGTTTGAAAAATGTAGGAAGTAATTGTTTGCCAGGGATGAACTCGATAGAAAGAAGCTGAGGGATAAGGCTCCAAATGCCAAGTTTGTTGATGAGATTATTCCAGCTGACCTCAAGGAGGAGTGGAATGATGTCAAAGTGAAGTTTGTCAAACGCTTCTACTACTGGCAAGGCTTTCGCACTGAGTACACCATGGATTGCTTCATTGCATACATGGATCATTGCAAAGCCTCTCTCTTCAACAAAATTTTGGAGTTGGCAGACGGAGTAACTCTGAAACTGCCAAAGAAAGAGAGCTACAAACTTCCACTCATTGGAGGCGCTATTCCTGATGAGGAAGCAATCAAAAAGGAGATCGAGAGTGCAGAATGGCTTGAACAGAACGATCGCCCTAACCGCTCTCTAGCTACCATCAAGGATGGAGACTACAATGCCTATGGCATGATCCCTCCCGTTCCTCGAAAACACTTCAAATAGATGTTCATTATATTTGTATTCACTTTCTCATCTCACTAATACAATGATATCCTTTACTGCTTTAAGACAATTTCTCATTGTCTTTATTTATTTATACGCTTTCAGTTAACTACCTATGACTGCATTGATATTGCGTTTTTGCCTAACCCACTCTGATTCTTATACTTAACCTAGAAGTCTCTAGATTTGTGTAAGCACTTGACGTCGGGTTTTGGCATCATCAAAAAGGGGGAAATTGTTGGGATATAATGTTAAGGGGGAACTTGAATCAAGTTAAATAAACAACTTGTTTTGATTTGATTCCAAAACCCTTTTTAGAATATTTCCCTTATTATTTTTGATAAACTAGACAAGTCTCTCTTAGACAAGCTTACATGTTAGGAAGCTTCTCTTTTAGTCTAGAAGCGCCAAAGATGAAGCAGTCAGAGTTCGCGAAGCAAAAAGAAGCAAAGCGGCTCCAGCAATGAAAGCGTCAGCAGTGAAGTTTTGACAAAATGTCTGGGAGACGCTTCAGATAAAGACGCTAAAAGTGGGCTTCCAATCAGTGAAAGCGAAGCGCTCTCAAGTCAGCTCACCCAAAGCGTCTCTGATATAGAGCTGAAGTCAAAGCGTCAATCAGTGCAAGTGTGACAAGTTTGACTCGCAGAATCCAAGTTTGAATTTCAAACTTTCGGATGTCTGACATCTCACAGAATGAAGCCTACGTGTCATCACACTATTGCACAACGAAACGGCTACTGTCTAAGAAGTCAAAGTTAGGTAAAGGCGGATATCCCTTCCTGACTCTTGCAGACTGACACGCCGAATTATACAATAATTAAGGAACACGCAACCTCTTCTCTCTCAACGGGTGAAGGTATTCATGCCGTCGAGGATATTCATGCCGTCGAGGATAGAGTGAAGGTATTCATGCCGTCGAGGATAGAGTGGACGTAGGAGAGGTGCTCCGAACCACTATAAATTATTTGTCTCTTTATTTTAAGTTATTTATTGCTTTAATTATTCGCATACACACACTCACCTTTTTAATATCAACAAGGTTTTAATTTGCAAGATAAGCTTTAAAGACTTACCACATTCCGCACCATATCACACGAGCGAGAGGTTTTGAACGCTTCACTTAGCTTCAAAGCGTCTACTCGTCTAAAAGGCTGAAAATTGCAAGAGAAGTTAAACACTTCTCTACACACGTATTCACCCCCCCCCCCCTCTACGTGTGAAAGCGCATTTTGGGACCAACATATAGATAAAGTAAAGTAAAACACGAGAGATTGATACGAAATCTCCCATTCTCCCTGAATAGATGATCTGTTGACTGAACAAATTAAGTGTATCAGTTTTGCTGAGCAGATCGAGTGGACAGCTTGGTTGTGCAGATTGACTGTGCAGATTGCGTGAATAGGTTCACTTGAACATATTGTGCACGATCTGTTAGATTGCATTTTGACAATCTGATGGGAGAGTTGGTTCCTCTTTGCTGTGAGCTCTGATTGTTGTTGTTGGAGCTGAATCTGTCACTTGATCTGCAATCTGATGGGATCACTCAAACTGGGTTTCCATAAATGAAAATCAGTTGAGTTAGAAGGAAAGCTGATGAAATTCTGCGTTAAGTTATGAGTTTATGAAGAGCGACTCAGTGTGATAGACTAAGCTCATCACGCAAGTTTCCTCCAGCCTTTGTGGCATAATCTCTTACATCAGTGCTAGCTGATCTTGTTTGGATATACATATAAAGGACATGTTCATGCTATGATGATCAAGCCTGTACAAGATGGTAAGAAAAAATTCTTTTCCTTCTGTATGTTCTTTACGAGATACTAAGATAGAAGAGTATTTTACTCATTAGCCAAGAGTTAATCTGGATGACGGTTAATGGAGCAAAGTATTGAAACAAATGTGATACTTGTTACCATCAAGTTTGAAGATGTTCAAGACTTGTGTTCATGAGAACATGGAGTGCTACAAGCAGTCGCAGTCGATGAGTCAGTCTGATTCATCGGCAGGTTGACTTCTACATTTGGTTGTTTCAGTTTGCGCTTTACAACCTATTTGAGAGTGGGTGTGTTGTTAACAGGCCGTGACTTCTTTGCAGCACAGGTTTTCTTCTTCTTTCTCCACCTTCTTTGATTTGTGGACAGATGTTGAGGCTTGTAGAAGTAGGTGTCTTTAAGGAGACCGTACTGATAGTAGGGCTGTTGAGCATAATGATAGTGATCCTGATAAACAGGTTGCTCATAAAATTCATGGTGAGTCATAAGATGGTTGAATTGATAGGATGGCTCGAAGTAATGTTGATGATTCCATGGTTTTTGATAGTTATAGTACTGCTGGTGTGGCCATTCCTCATAGTAGTTATGATAAGCAGGTCGCTTCTTTTGAGGTTTGGGAGCTTGCTGCTTCCTATTAATACCAGATTGACCCTTAGTCGTGGCCTGTCGATCATTTTTCTATTGAGGGATAGTGGTTTTGACAGCAGGTTGACTTTTGGAGCTTGATGCCCTGTGCTCCTTGACCAAGATAGCCTGTGGCTGACGAACTAGGTTCTTCAGATTGACCCTTTTGTCTGGTAGGGTTTTTTGAGTAAAATTCACAACCTGTTTGTCCTTGGATTGGACAAACTGTATTTTATCACAAACAGGTCGTCTCTGATCCTTCTATTGACCTGTAAACCCTAATCCAGTTTTGATAGTGGGGTTTCTTTGAACTGTCTGGATTTCATCCAGCTTTTCTTTTCCCCGATTCATTCTGTCGACTTTCTACTAAAGATTTGCTAACTTTTGAGATAGAGTCTTGATTTCTCCATCCTTTTCAGTGAGCATCTCCGTTAGATGTTCTTCTCTCAACGTAGCTTGATCAACCTGTATCTTTAAGGTTTTAATCTCATGTTCCTTATCTGCATCGTAAGGTTCAAACTTTTCCCTTAAGGCTAGTTTGTATTTTTCATTCTCTTCTTCCAATTCCTTTCCGATGATGACTAGTTCTTTGAACATAGTCGAGAGCTTTTCGTAATCATTCATCTGCTGGTTTAATTCATCCTAATGTACCATCTCGGGTGACTCTTCACCTGCAATTTTGTTGTCAGAAGGATAAATGGATTCAAGGTTGGAGACTAACTATGTATTCTCAGGCCTTAGTTCAGTATCCAGATAGCATTCTTCTTCATCATCATTTTCATCAACCTCATCGGCAAAAAGTGTTTGCTCAACTAAGTTGACTACATTTACCTCTAAGATAGCATTTGCAATGAAATTTTTGTATTTGAGAAATGACGATGCTATCATAATAACTGATAGTAAAGTGATGAATGAAAAGATTTTCTTGGATCTAGTCCAATTTGACCAAAAGCTTATGAAAAAATTTCAGTATACAGAGGCGATGGTCAAAAGAACCACCGCTCTGATACCACTTGTTGGTCCCAGAAAGAGTAATTTGGTGTATGGGGGGGGGGGAGAATACACCAATTGCCAATAGTTTTGACTTTTCAAAACAAATCTATGACCAGATTGACTCATCAGGTCAACTAGTATCAGATGAGGACGATTTGTTGAGTGAAGGCATGTTCACTCTTGAGCTACAGATCGTATGTGCAGTGCGGAAGTTGGTCTACTCTTAGAAAGTCTTTTCTTTCAAACAGATCACAAGTTTGTATGAAGAGTTTGAATGCTATGTATACAAGTTAGTAGACAAGAAGTAAGATCGACTGAAAGTAAAGTAGAGAGAAAGAGCGAGACAATCAATTTTTATCGTGGTTTGGGAAATCCCCCTACGTCCACATTAGCTACCGTCGTAACTGAAATTCCTTACTTCTCTCTTGTTTATACTGACCGAGAATCAGCTTCAGTCTCCATCTAGTCTTGATGAAAACCAAACACGAGTTTTGGGTCGTGACCCTTACAAACTTATCTTAAATAGAGATTACAAACCTTTACATAATCAGACTTCTAAATTACTAAGTTAATCCAAACCTAACAATTGAGAGATCTAAAACTTTCTAACACTTTCAGACTTTACATACTTTTTAGTGAAGAAATAAGTGTGTTCTTAAGCAACAACAAATGCTCAAGAACAGAGGTTTCCAGAATCAAAAATCTAATGATCTTAACACTTGGGAAATCATCTTGTTTTGAGTGCTAAGATAGATCTTTGAGCGATAGAGAATTCTGCAGAGTTTTGGCTTTGATATTTTAATTTCCCGTGCTTGATTCTTGAATGGCTTGAAGTATTTATAGGCGGATTTGAAATCTAGCCGTTGGAATAGTCAGTGATGGCAGAGAGGCCGTACTGCTGACTCACTTCTAGCCATTGGGAGATTTCGTCCTAGGTGGCAACAGGTGCCAGAGGACAGGTCGTCCGGATTTATGTAGGTGAATCTGCTTGACCTTCGGTCTGTAGAGCTCCAGCGATCTTGAGATCTTTAAGGCAGTGCAGCTGGACTTCTACAACAGGTTGACTAATGGAACAACAGGTTAGGTTGATCTCTATAGGACAGATCGTCTAACACGATCTTACCTTTACAAGGGTGATCAATCTGTTACAGATAGATAATATAGCTGACCTGAATGAGACAGGGCAGGTTGTTCCAACTATCCTAAACTCTAAAAAAGAGTAAAGCAAAAGCTAAGTGTGGTTTTAATAAACATCATCAAAATCAAACTGCAAAGGGTTCCCAACATCCTTCAAGTATCATCGGGATCTCTCTATCTTTGGGTATGTCAATGACGAAGAAATCCACCGGAAATATGAACTTTCCAATCTTGATGAGCACATCTTCACACATTCCCCAAGGATAGGCAATTGCTCGGTTTGCCATTTGAAGAATGATTAAGGTGGGCTTGAGAGTTCCAATCTTCAATCGATTGAAGATGGAAAGGGGCATCAAATTTATACCCGAGCCCAAGTCACACAAGACTTTTTGAAACATTTGGCCACCAATCTTGCAAGATAGAGTGAAATCTCCGGGATCGTCTTTCTTGTTAGGAAGCCTTCCTAGTAGAATAGCACTATACTCCTCCGATAGCACAATGGTCTCAAAATCATCAAATTTCCTTTTCTTTTGAACCACATCCCTTGAGAATTTCTCATAACCCGGCATACTATTCAACAAATCAATCAAAGGAGCATTGATATTCAATTTCTTAAAAATCTCCAATAACTTATTCCTCTTACCAATGCCAATTTCACTCGACTCAATCAAATCAACATGCTCTAACGGAATTTTAGAAAGTGAAGTAGAATATGTACCTTCTTGACTCTTGGAGGTCCTCTCTTTCTCAATAAGCTCATGAGCACCAAGTTTACTCTTCACCTTTTAAGTTTCATAAGCATCCCTCATTCTCTGTAGATCGCTTGGCTTATCAAGACACTCATCAAAGGGAATCGCCTTGCAAGTCTTCATTCTAGAATAATAATCATTAATGTCCCAATTTGTCCAACATTCTATAGATGAAATAATTGGCCAACAATCTATGATTCTTGAATTAGACTCATCAATTTCTATAAAATTGCTCTTAGCAAAATTCGGAGATTTCTCACAAGGCATATGTGAAGGCTTCGAAGAAACTTCACTCACCACATGAATAGTGTTGCATTGTTGTTTCAGATTCACTTGAGTGTTGTTTGGCAATTCTCCGGACTTGTGTAGAGAAGCCACTTGATTAGCTATTTGACTCACTTGCCCCTCAAGCATTGTCACTTGCTTAGCAAGAGTCGTCAATGAAGTAGCAATCCTTGCCACCGAATTCTCCAATGCTACCACTCTTTGTCCGGTTTGGCTTATGAAAGTGCTTTGTTGAGTTGCCATTTGACCTTGATTATTCACCAATTGTTGCATCAATTGCTCCATAGATGGAGATACCTTCTTTGGTTCTTCAACAACTCCTTGAAAAATGGAGAAGCCCGGAGATGGTTGTTGATGATTGTTCGGGTTCCCATAGGAAGGATTAGGATGATTCCTATTGTTAGGGTAGTAAGCCGGGTTACCCCCTTGATTACCATAGGAATATCCTCCTTGAAAGCCTTGCTTGTTGTAGTTTCCATAGGATCTTTGATTGACATAGCTCACATCTTCACGTCCATTGAACTCCATATTCCCTTGAGATTGAACACTTTGAATGTGGGCTTTCTTCTCATCCTCATACTTTTTCTTCATACTAGCAAGTTTCATTGCTAATGCCTCATACTTCTCATCAAATACCGAAGCAACTTTTCTTGAAGAGGCCCTCTCCATTGGCCATTGATAACTATTGGTCGCCATCTCCTCTATAATCCTGAAGGCCTCTCTTGCATTCCGATTCACCAAACATCCCCCGGAAGTGGCATCTACTATGCTCCGAGTATGAGGTGTTAACCCACTAGAAAGTGGTTATTTGTTGACCCTCATTAAAGCCATCTTGAGGATATTTCCTTAGGAGCTCCCTATATCTTTCTCATGCTTCACACAAGATCTCGTCGCCTTGTTGAGAGAAGTGTGAGATGTCGGAGATAAGCCTTTGAGCCTTTGAGGGTGGAAAGTATTTAGAGAGGAAGACCTTGCATAAATCGTCCCAAGTATGGATGTCGGCCTTGTTCAATCCTTTGTACTAATCTTTAGCCCGATTTCTTAAAGAAAACCCGAACATCCTCATGCGAATGGCGTCATTAGGGACTCCATTTTACTTGACGGTGTCGTAAATATCAAGAAAGGTACTAAGGTGGGCATTTGGATCTTCCGTAAGCCCTCCTCTGAATAGCTCGCTTTTGACCATTTGAATAAAACCGGATTTGAGCTCAAAGTTGTTGGCGTTGATAGTCCCCCACTCTCCTCCTTGGAATTGCTCCGTAGGAGATTGGAACATTTCATTAAGAGCTTCCATTACTTAGTTATTAGCTCCCATAACCTGGTCTTCTCAATGTACTCTTCTATGTCGTCTTTCAAATTCCAAGATCAAAGGTTCAACAAGTCTTCCCTTGGATACAGTATGCATACACCTATAAAATAAAAATCAAAAGAAACAAATGCTTGAAATAGCAACTTAATAACAAAATAAACTATTGAAATTCAAACTAAATATTCCCTGGCAACGTCGCCAAAAATTGATCACTCTACTTTTGAGGTAGAGAAATGCAATAATAATCGAATAGTATATCCGAGTCGAACACAAGGAATATTTATGGCGTAAGATTTCAAGTAGTAATCTAGCTATCTATACTCGCTATCCAAGCTACAAGTAGACATGTTTTTGGATTTTCTATAAGCTAACAATTAAAGTAAATAACAACTTCAAACTATAGCAAATGATCAAACAAGTAAACAAACGATCTAAATTCAATAGGTGGCAAGGGTGATTCCAACTATATTTAGATTAGGCTTAAGTGATGGGCGATTAGAATTCTAACTAGAACTAACCATTTTAATCTAACTTCATGTGGGAAACCTCCTATATGTGATTCATTCAATTCTCATTGCAACGAAATCAAGTTGATTAATGAAATACCTAATTCCGACTAGGACATCAAGTAAATCATTAACTCCCAATAGCATAATGAGCTCATTATCCCTACTATCTCTAGCATGCAATTCTCTTGTTTCCTAGCATCTAATCTAAGCTTCCTAGGCATTAGATCAAACACTTGATATGCAACTATGTTGATCAAGCATAAATGCATAATAAAACATAGCCCCAAGAGAAATGAACATGAAGATAGAAGGTAAATTCAACAATTAAAGCCTAATCTCATCACTTAATCCTAATCTACATATAATTGGAATCACAAAGGGATTTAGCTAGACATGATGAAGGAAAATAAACTATAAGAAATAGATGAAATCATGCTTAAAATAAAGAGAAATGAACAAGGAAAAAGAATATGGTCTTCAATCTTCAATCACTAGCATAAATCTTCAACAATCAACCAAAATACCAAAGTAGCTAATGAAAATGGAAATTAGGGTTCTAAGAGTGTCTTGGGTGTTAAGAATACCCAAATGGGTCTAATTTAGGTGTTAAATACATAAAAAATGCATAATGGGTCGAGTTAGGCCGAGTTAGACGAGCTAACTCGACCAATTAAGGGGTTTTGGGCGCCCGGTCGGCGGCCTGGCAAGCCGCCTAGAATGCAGCCACTCAGCCACCTTCATGGCGGCCTGGCCGGCTATTTCACCTAAAGTGCTAGCAATAGAATTAGGTCTATCGTAGAACTAATCAAGTAAAACCCGAATGTCGAATCTCGAGGAAAACTTAACAGGGTAATCAATTGTATGAAACTCACGCACTAAACACTCTACAAAAGCAATTAAATATTTAGGGTTTTAAGAATTTATACCTAGGCAATAAACTAAATGAAAGCAATTAAATCTATTCTAGACTTGAAAGTACTTAAAATCAAATAAACAATTAACGCAAGTAAATTTAGGCTTAAACTTGAAACTAGATTAGAAACAATAAATCTATCTAGGCATGAATTGAAAGGAAAGCTATAGAGAAAGCAATTGAAACTAGACTAGTGCAAATAAATCTAAACATGCTTGTAAAAATAAATCTAAGAGAATTAAATCAAATAATTAAAACTTTAAAAGCAATCAAATAAATAAAATAAAGAACATGCAAGGAACCCTAAAAACAAATCTAAGAAATTAAATTAAACTAATGAAACTGAAAGACGAATGAAAAATGAAGAACTTAAAAGGAATGAAAAGCTTGAATTAAATGCAAGAACGAAGAACTCGAATCTGGATCACAAACTTCTTCGAGAAAGATTCAAACTAAAACTAAAGTGTTTTGAGACTAAAACTAAAGAGAGAATAATGTGTCAAAAGTATTTTTCGACTAAAGCCCTTACATATTTATAGATGGAACAAAATCCTAAATAAACTAGGAAACAATGTAATAGTAATCCGCCAAACTTCGCGGCCGCGGACCCCCTCGCGATCGCGAGGGGTCCGATCCTGCAACTCCTCATGGCCGCGAAGGTACATCGCAGTCGCGAGCTTCCAGATGCTTTTCTTCTTCTTTCGACTCTTCCTCGACACTCCTACTCTTCTCGTTTCTTGCACCTTTTTCTTTGCTCGACACTCTTCTCACCATACGACGCCAAATCACCTAAAACACATGAAAACAAACAATAAAGACGAACAAAGTAGACAAAAATGAACTCAGCAAATGACATAAAATCACACAAAAACACACTAAACACCGGCTGCCTGGCAGGTCGCCGGTCAGGTCGTCGTCAGCCCTTCTCCTTTGCGCAGTTCCACGGTTTTGCCTCGTTCTCCCTCGTTCGAACTCCGAATCTTGATCCGTTTTTTGCTATGGCTTCGTATCGAGCTGCTCTTCAAAATGAGCTCATTAAATTGGCCAAATATATTCTTCATTTTTCCTGCAAAAGCATAACAAAACTCGAGAAAACGAGAAAAACGCGAATGCAAGCAAACTAGCAAAACCCTAAGAATATCACTCAAAACTCCACATATTCAAGCATGAATTCCACTCCCAATGAACTCCACGTGCATCTAAAATACGTGTTTGTCACTAAACTTAATTATATCTTCTAAAAATACTTTGGGCTGGTGGAAAGAAACGAAATCACAAATTGTTAATTAAGCCCTTTAAGAACATCACACTTTGATCAATTGAGGCCCACAAATCTAGCATGATTCATTCTGAAGCTTTAGTTAAGAGATTAAACCCAAATGCTTAATAAAATCGATGCCCATTACTTTATAGAAAAAAAGTATAACTCTCTAACAATAATTCACCTTTACTAATTAACAACTTACTAATTCATCATCTACTGAATTCTACGAAAGTCTACTCATAACCAATAGAATGATCCAAAAGTCTCAAATGGGAGATCAAATTCTCATCCCAAACTTTGTAAATGAAAGGAATTAAATGAAATCTAAGGCGGTGCTCTTAAATAAAAAGGCGGCCCAAGCAATTTATAGGTGGAGTAAATCCAATTTCTCAATTAACTAGCTAAAGTCCTTAACTAAAATATAAAGCTTAATTAATACCTTGAAATGTGATCTTAATATGTTCTTCGTGTCGTGTCGCGTCGTGTTGTGTCAAAGTTTCCAACACAATCCGAATATGTTCTTCGTGTCGTGTTCTGTTATATCCTTAAAATATGTCAAAATATCGTCGATAAAAACTTCGGCGAACTTATTAAAGTAGGGATGAAAGACGTGGTTCATCAAATCGATAAATACGGTAGGCGCATTAATTAACTTAAATGGCATCACTAACAATTCGTAATGGCCATATCTTGAGAGAAAAGCCATCTTCAATATATCTTCTTCTTTCACCTTGAGTTGATGATATCTCGATCTCTATATTTAAAAACACGTCAGCTCATTTCAATTGATAGAACAAATTGTCTATTTTTGGCAGTGGATACTTGTTCCTAATGGTGAGTTTGTTCAGTTCGCAACGGTCGATACACATCTTCATCGTTCCACCATTCTTCTTGACAAACAAAACTGGCGCTCCACAAGGCGATACACTTGATCAGATGAAAGGTTCATAAGCTCTTGTAGTTTCACATTTATTTCTTCAAATTCCTTAGGCTATTCGGTAGGTGCTTTCGAGACGAATGTTGTTCCAAATACTAAATCGATAGTAAATTCAACTCGTCTATCTGGCAGTAACCCTGGTAGATTTTCGAGAAAACATTGGCATGAACACGTACGATTGGCACATCTTCGATAGTAAATTCTTCATTTTCCTTGGCGACAATACTTACTTACTAAGCAAGCTTGGCCATCACATTTCTTTAATATTTTTTATCATTTCCAATGTTGAGATCTAAGGGTGGTTTTCCTAACTTTTCCCTCTGAAAGAAAATCTTTCTTCACCATATGTTGAGAGAAAGTATTGAAAGGAATTGAGAAATAGGTGGTGAAAGCGGCGGTCTCATGAATTAGAGAGAAAAATCGGACAAGATAACATCAAAATTTTTGGATTTGGTTTATCCTATGTTGGTGTTCTGCAAATCGTCGTGAATTGAGGTCCTAAAGTCCCACCAAAATCACGTATATTGATGCAATACATATTAGCCTCTAGTTCTCTTTTTCCGAAGTCTAAAACTATTATTCGTGCAATTTTATTGTTAGAAAATTTATTTTCTATTAATCTATTTTGTGGGTAACATATTATTATTGCAAGGCTATTTATTATTGATGGACTTAATTAAATGATCTAATTAAGTATTAGTCCATGGGCTATGTAATTGATATAGGCTTATGAGTAGATACCTAATACTAGTCCAATTAGGTGTTTATGGGTAACCTAATTGACTAGTATATAAAGAGTCTCTGGTTATGGTCCCCAATATACTAAATCGAACAAAATTTCTCTTCTCCCCATCTGGAAGAAAACATAAGGCCCATACGATGATTTAGTTGAGGAAGACCATAATACCAAACTCGTTCGTGTTCGTGGTTTGTGTTCGTGATTGAGGATTCGAGATTGTTTCTGAAGGTATTCCGCATCAAGTAATTCAATCTCAAAGGATCCAGGTATTCCTATGATATTTGATAATTGAGTATCGATGTTTATGGAATTGAATTTATGCTTTATGTAATCTATAAATTCTAACATTTACCAGTTCTAATAAATTTCTCTTGAAGAGATACTTATGTTCGAGGTTAGGTTCTCTACTTTGCAATCTATCCTTCTTCTTTCAATAAAATTTAGCAGAAATAAAGGAGTGCGAAGCTCCGGAATCAAATAAATCAACAGTAGGAGTACAAGAATATGTAACATACCGAGGGTCATCTCTGCCTCTTCTGCTCGTTTGACTAATTCACTAAAATCGTCGATCACGTGTGATGCCATGATTCCTTTGATGTCAATACTTAGCCCTTTCTTGAATCTAGCAATCGCTTTGGTCTCTGTGTTGACCAAGTGAGGCGTAAATTGAGATAGATTGTCGAACTTCCTTTCGTATTCTTCTATCGTCGCATTCCCTTGTTTGAGTTCAAAGAATTCAGTTTCTTTCTGCTCACGAAACGAAATAGGAAAATATTTATCCATGACGACTCCTTTGAAGATTTTCCAACTTAAAAGTTTACAATCTTCTTCGCCTAACATACGATAGAAACCATTCCACCATTTCGAGCATTGTCTTTAAGTTAAAAATCGCACAAGCCACCTTCTCTTCGTCTGTGCATTCGATGTGAGTGAAAATACGTTCCATCTCCTCAAACCACTCCTCAACCACTAAAGGCCCATCACGTCCATTAAATCATACATTGTACAACAAAATTGCTTAACTCCCTCATATATTGTTCTAGCGGCTGGGGCAAGAGTAGGTTGTGTGGCAAAGTGTGCCTAATTATGATGTGATGCAGGGGAAACATCTAAATTATATCTTTAATCTCCATCAGGATGCAAGTCGGGTTTGACCCGGCCGCACCATCAGCTCGGCCACCTAGGAGTTTTGTGACAAAAGAATATACATAAGTTATGGTAATTAAGATCGTACATATTTTAACCACTTTCGATCTATATTTAGAATCAGAGAGAATTACGATTTGAGGGATTGCAAATTAAGATGATCTAATTGAAAAAATATATATTTATATATGAAGGATTCAAAGATATAAAAATGAGTCAACATTTATATTTTTGATTTGCAATTTTGCCTTAAAATTATGATTACTTTCCATGTTTCAATAGAATTCCATGCTTTCTGAACGCATAATCCTTAGCAATCAAACATGATATATTATGAAAATACTATTCAGAGTTGTTGGATTCCCTAAATTCTTGACATTGTCAACACTACAAAATTCATGCTCCCACCACTATAAATTAGCGCAAAACGATGTTTGGATGCATAATCAAGAAATTAACGATGGATAGTTCAAGCATTACCAATTTCATTTTTATCTTCACATTGATATCAATCAATTTCATATGTGAGAGTCATGCTAGGGATATCTGAAGGAAGCATCACATTACTATATCTAGTGATCTCCCCAATAACACTAAGCCGTTGATCGCTCACTGCAGATCTTTAGATGACGATTTAGGAAATCACACCCTTCATCATGGGGAGGGTTTCGATTGGCATTTCCGTACAAATATTGCCGGAACTACCCTTTTCTCCTGCCAATTTTGGTGGGGTTTAAAGAAGGCAGCATTTGTTGTGTTTAATGCCGCATGGTTTGAGCCTGCTCACACATACAACTACGTAGTTCGAACTGATGCTTTCTTTGTTGGCCATAACAAAACAAATCGAATGGCTGATCTAACATTCTTACAAAAATGGGATTGATGTAGTTGATAAAATTGTATTCCATACGTTTGCACAATATTTCAATGATGATAATAAAATATTTTGAGATTTAATGTCACTTGTCATTGTATTGCATTTGGTTAAATAAAAAGAATATATCTCAAATTGTTTGTTCACTTATAATTGCTTGGTCTTTCGACTGCATCAATCCATTTTCTCTATTTAATTGATTCATGTATGCAAAAATTAATATATCCTATACAGATGATCGATTTAATACTACTACTTCCATCCCAATATAATAGTCTCATATTGAATTGACACAATAACCAATGAAGGGGGATATGTGACTATAATCAATTCTAAGGAGAGAGAGAGTTAATTGTAGCCAAATATTTTTTACTATATAAGAAAATGAGATTAATAAGTGGGAACAGATGAAAATGGCTAATGAGACTAATATAGTAGGATAGAGGTAGTAATTTTTTTTAAAAAAAATTCAAAGATCGGATATTCGATATTTTGTTTTTCCATGTATGCTTTCTTATAATTCACTCACAATGACTTTTCTCTCTATCTATCTTAATTTCAAAAGTTGTGTAAGCGTGTGAATGTGGGGACCTCCTCTCCCATTACTTTTGTTACTAATTGATTAGTTTTATGTGTTGCCAATAACTTTTGCTGACAATATTGGTATTACAAAGTTTGGAGTTGGGTACACAACCTTGTGGAGGGGATGTGTAAGTCCCAAAATAATGGTGTTGAAAGAGTGAGAAAGAAAACTAGACTTAATGTGTGTGGAACATATAGAGCATATAGAGATTGTACAAGTCGTGGACTTTGGTCCATATCCTTAGATCTAGATCAATTGTTTTGAATTTGGGTGTTTAAAAAAATTGAATTTGATAGATCCGGATACGATCCTGACCTAATCCTTGGATTTTGAATCCAAATCATGGTTTTGATTTGAGATTCGGATCAAGTTCAAATCCGGCAGGGCGTATTTATGTATAGCCTGCATTGGGCTCCAGTCCAGTGCAACCCCAAAATTTTCATTTATATATATATATATATATATATATATATAGATGTTTAAAGTTAAATAAATAAATAAATTAGCATAGTATGCACCAATTATTTAATGATGGAAGAGACTTAAAGATAAAAGGCCCAACAACCTAATATTTATTTTTATTTGTCATTTTTTAGTTCTTTGATTGATTATGCCTTTTAAGAATGATGTATTTATTTGTTAATTGTTATGAGAAGGATTTTCTTTATTTTTGTAGTACAGATCTGATATGCTAGGCGATTAAAATGGGCGTCTTTTGTGAGCGTCTGTCCACATCAGCAATTTATTTTCCATTTTTTCTTTTTCTTCATAATTATTCTTTTTCATATTTGCGCTTCCACCCACGCCCAGTTTGTTTATTCTCCTTCTGTATCTTTATCTTCGGCCAATATAATTTAGTTGTTTGCATAAATGGTGACGGGTGTCAAGATCTTCATTCATCCCTGTACAGTAATATATATATATTTTTTTTCTTTTCTTATATTGATGATGCAGCAACATACTTCCTCCAATTATGAATCTCTGCTAATTTAATCTCCGCCCTCCTTCCCCTTATTGATTATGAAATTTCATGGCAATTAAGCATTATAATTGGTGTTAAGATTTATGCTAAACCCTAAACCCAGAAATCTAAACCCTAAACCCAGAAATCTAAACCCAAAATTCTGAATCTAAAATTCTAAATTGTAACATTCAGTTAGCTTAGTGAGAGAAAAAAAAAACTGAAGAAAAAAGGGAGCTAGAGAGAGACGATAGAATTGAACAGAAGAAAGAGAGAGACGCGCGTGGAGAGAGAAATTAAAAAATTAATTAATTTGCTGATGTGTACAGACGCTCATGGATGTCGCCCAACTTAGTCGCCTAGCATATCAGTTTTGTATATATATATATATATATATATATATATATATATATATATATATATATATATATATATATATACGTTGGGGATCAAATGGGATCCTAACTCTTAAGTAGTAACTAGGATCCAATCTTAGCCATTCATTTTATTAGATCTAAGGTTATTAATTTTTCGCATGTTTATTTATTTATATTTCTCCATTAGTTGGAAAAGAGTTGGGGAGAGAGAGAGAATAACGTGGGAAGGTAGAGAAAAAAAAGAGACGGCGGTTACATAGAGAGAGAAGAAAGAGAAACTAAAGGATTACTTTATTGCCCTTTCACATACCAAAACTGTCGAAAAATAATGTTAATTAAGAGATAAATCTCAACCATTAATCTATTTAATCTAAGGGTGAAGATTGGTTCCTAGTAGGCTTGTAAACAAATCAAACAATTTTGATTCGATTTGAGATTCGTATTCGTATTCGATATTTTTTTATTCGAATTCGAAATCAAATATTTTTTATGATTCGATTGCTTATCAAATACAAATAAAAAATTATGATATTCGATTCGATATTCGTAAATATTCGTTTAAATATATATATCTATATATATATATATATATATAATATTTCTTAAGCCCATTCATTCTTAAGCCCATTCAAGAATTTATTGAAGAGACTACTTTAAAAAGCCCAACACTACTTCAATTAATTAGTAAACAATAGTCGTGATTGTGAATCGTGAATCACATATTCAAATTATCACAACTCACAACACAAGCCCTAATTAGCGCGCCGCATACTCTGGCTGCCAATGTGAAACCACCGACGCATTCAAGCATCTCAGCTCTCTCTTCTTGGTTCGAAACTTCAAATAATTGAGCAGCAAAAAGGGATTTCAAGAACTCAATTCCATCCTTATTTGAAGTAAGTTTTGGTCTAAGGCAGTTTGCTTTTAGGGTTTGGTCTGTTCTTGTCCGGTTATTTTCTGGAATGATCGATCCCTGTTTTGGTATGGTATATGATTGCTTGGTTAATCTCGTGTTCAATGTGTACATCGAATGGAAATTTGAAGTTATGAGTTATGTATATCAATCGGAAATATGGGAATGCCTATCTTGTGTTTGATTCAATTCCCTTGAAGTAAAGATTATATTTTGAATTCGAATCGAATCGAATATCCGAATCGAATCATTTTCTTCCAAAGTAGTTAGAAAATACAATTTCGAATATCATTAAAAAAATGAATCGAATTATCTAATCGAATCGAATATTCGCGAATAGGGTTTCGAATCGAATTCGAACCGATTATAGTATTCGAAAAAAAATCGAATTTGAATTCGAATATTCGAATAACCAAACGAATTCGAATCGAATAGGGTGATATTCGCTTCGATTCGATTCGTTTACAAGCCTAGTTCCTAGTTCTCAAGTTTGGAGGTAGCACCCATAAGATCCCACCCTATATATATATATATATAGTTGTTTTAGGTAAATTAGATATCAATTTGATTTGTATTTGTCAAATGACCTATATTATACCATATTTTTCAAATAAACATGATCATCAAGATAGTGAAGGTATATTAAACCCTTCATTTTTTGCAACGAAGAATGTGAAAAAAAACATTTCATAACAAGATGAGAGATGAATTATTTGAAGATTCACTAATTTGCTTTATATTAGGAGAGATTTTCTTAAAAATATAAACTTAAACTCAATTATTAATGAATTTTATGTCTCGAGTCTTGTAGTGCACCATGACATCTATATTTCCTAATTTTTTTTTCCTATTTCTGAAAATGATTTTTTATCATTTGTATATTAAGCGTGTGATTAGTGAGGATGAGAGTTGTCAACAAAGTATAATTAAGGTCGAGCAAAATAAATTTATACTCCGTAACATTTATCCCCACCAAATAAATACAGTTATTGGTAAGTATATCATCGATTTCATGAGGAGTTGTATTATCTTCCGCAATAGTGTCACGCAAGGGGTTGGGCATGCATTATAACTAATTGCAAAGAAAATAAACTAAAGAAAACAATTAGTAGTAAAAACAGTCTATATTTAGGTTAAAATTCATGTATAAGCTCAATTACTGAAAAATGGGACCCAATTAAGCTTTTAATTGTAGTATGGTTTGAGCAAATATTTTCACTTTAGATAATGAGACCTCTGAAGTGTGACATCCCAAAGTGGTAATTGAGACCTCTGAAGTAAGACCGGTGGAATATAAATAATGATATTATCGGCTAAATGTATATATATGACCAATATAAAACGTGAAGATTTTGAACTTCACAACTATTATCACTTTTATGGACAACAGTTTTCACTTCTTTTCACAATAATTATCACAAAGAAGCTGATTAGGATGTAGGTCGGGTTTGACCCGGCGCACCATCAGCTCGGCCACCTAGGAGTTTTTGTGAGCAAAAGAATATACATAAGTTGTGGTAGTTAAGATCGTACATATTTTAACCACTTTCGATCTATATTCAGAATCAGAGAGAATTACAATTTAAAGGATTGCAAATTAAGATGATCTAATTGGGAAAAAAATATATATGTGTGAAGGATTGCAAAGATTTAAAAATGAGTCCACATTTATATTTTTGATTTGCAATTTTTCCTTAAAATTATGATTACTCTCCATGTTTCAATAGAATTCCATGCTTTCTGAACACATAATCCTTAGCAATCAAATATGATATATATTATGAAAATACTATTCAGAGTTGCTGGATTCCCTAAATTCTAGACACTATCAACACTACAAAATTCATGCTCCCACCACTATAAATTGGCTCCAAACGATGTTTGGATGCATAATCAACAAATTAAAGATGGATAATTCAAGCATTACTAATTTCATTCTTATCTTAACATTGATATCAATTAATTTCATTTGTGAGAGTCATGCTAATGATGCCTTAAGGAGGCATCACATTACTATAACTAGTGATCTCCTCAATAACACTAAACCGTTGATCGCTCGTTGCAGATCTGCAGATGATGATTTAGGAAACCACACCTTTAGTCATGGGCAGGGTTTCGATTGGCGTTTCCGCACGAATCTCGGCAGTACTACCCTTTTCTCATGCCAGTTTTGGTGGGGTTTAAAGAAGACGGCATTTGTTGTGTTTGATGCTGACGCTTTGGTTCCGCCTGTTCACACATACAACTACGTAGCTCGAACTGATGGCTTCTACCTTGGCCATGACAAAACAAATCGAACGGCTAATCTAACATTCTTTCAATTTTGGGGAACATTGATTTAGTCGACAAAATTGTATTCCATCTATTTGCATCACATTTCAATGATAATAAAAGATTTTGAGATTTATTAGATGTTACTTGTCATTGTATTGTACTATAGTATTTCAGTATTTGGTTAAATAGAAAAGCATATCTCAAAGGCAAAAACTTAGGTGAGGTCGGACTCATAGTGTGGCAGGCCTAAAGTGTCAATCTTTATGCAGAAAAGTGTTAATCTACATGAATAAAAATGTCAATCTTTAACATAATTATTTAACGAATAAAAGTGCCAATTTTTAAAAGTGTCAATCTTTATGCAGGAAAATGCTAATCTACACGAATAAAAGTATCAATCTTTTGAAGTCACTCACCGTACAGCCGGGCTGACCCAAGTGTGCCCCTTGGTTGTTCACTTATAATTGTTGGGCCTTTCGACATGTACATCGATTCATTCTCTGTATTAAATTGATTCATGCATGCAAAAAATTGATATATTCCATAAAGATGATCGATTTAATATTTTTGAAAAAAAAAAAATCAAAGTTCACATTTAAAAAAAATCCATAATTTTGTAAAATCAAATGGAAGTGTATATAATTGAAATATAAAAATAATATAGAGTTATATGGTTAAAAAGTAAAATTTAAAAAAAAAAATTGGGGTGGAGGAGCTTATTTTTTGGACAACTTATAAGCTTAGCCAAACACCTCCTTAGTCAAAGATGGAATTACTAATTAAACATGTAATTAGTGAGGATGGGAGTTTTCAGCAATACGTTATTTATGTCTTTGTGGCAGCCAACGTTTAAACACGCGAGTAGAATACATTTATAATACCTATGACTGCCAAGTAAGTACAGTTATTGATAAATATATGATCAATTCTACTAGGAATTGTTGTATTATCTTCCGCAATGATCACAATGTGTTTCAAATGAGGTTGAGTGAATTCTTCTATTGCCGTGAGGACTGCGCTATAACTATCTACAATGAAAATAAACTAAAGGAAACAATGACTCTCACTACATATGTGTCATCGGTTATAGGTCGATAATATGCCATATCCTCAAGGGAGGTTCGACCTTAAAAACTTGGAAAAGAGTTTTCTATGCATAACTCACATTCCTCAAATAATTTTGTTACATGTGTCCTGTTTTACGTTTTTGTGAGACTACTCCATTATATTACAGTGAAACCATTCACTTTCTCAATTATTGTACAGTGATGGTTTGTGGCTCTCTTCAAGATAAATTATGACACTTTACAGCACCCCACCACACATTTCTTTCTCCCACCCACCCACTTCGCTCCCACCCCCTCCTTCTAATATAAGTATTGTTTTTCCAATTTTAATGTCACATTTTTTAATTGCTGATATTTTTATTGTTTTTTGATTTGTGTTGGGCGAAAAAAAAAAAAAAAAAAAAACTGCTATATATCACAATTTAATTTAATTAAAATACATATCCTTTCTTATCCCTATTTATTTTTAATTTTAACTTTTTTATGATTATGTCTTAAATATCAACTACTTATTTGTTACTATATATTTTAATATTTATTTTAAACGTGGTTATTGATGTAATTGAGTCTTTTTTTGTTATAATTAATATGAAAATAAATATCTTAAATTAAAATACATATCTTTTCTTACCCCTATTTAGCATTTAAAAGTATAAATCTTATGGAGTCCACAATATAATGTTTACAATTCAATAATAGTCCCCACGTCCCATTTATAATAGACCATTTTTCTTATTAGGTTAGTCTGAGTAATCGGAGCCAAAAAGCGGGTTATGGTCGAATATTTTTTTTTCCTGAACAGATTTTCAACCCTTGGGCCAAGCTGAATAGTCCGATGATCCGATAGGGCTAGCTCAAAAAATTGGCAGATTAGTCCGATAACCCGAAAGATCATTATTTAGTTGTTAAACTCAATTACTTAGCTTCAAATATTGAAGTTTATGTCTGGATTCAAATATTTATGAACAATACAGTAATAATTTTCTATATTTTTTCCATTTTGTGCTTCAACACATAATAAAAATTAAAAATGATTTGTATGTAAAAATTGTTAATATATATTTTTTGAATTACATATATAATTTCTATAATTTGTATTCATAAATGATTGATGAATAATTAATTGGTTAATTAGATTATTGAGCTGTATTTGTACAATTTTGTAGATACTTATATAGAGATTGAGTAAAAAAATAAAAAAAGAAGTTTGACATACAAACCGCCCCGCCTTTTTTGCCGGAAAGTGTTCACCACTAGCCAAAATTAAAGGTGAAGTGGTTAGAAAATTCCGACCATAGAGATGGAGCGGTTTGTATTTCAAACGCTTTAATTATTTTTATTTTAAATTAAATGTATAATTTCTATTGTTTGTGTTGAAAAATAATTCATATATAGTATTTAATTAGGTTAATTAGATTGTTGATGTGTTGTATTATTTTTATATATTTATATTGAATCACACCTAAAAATTATATATTTGATCAAGTTTTAATATTTCCATAGTTAATCAATGTTCATTTTCATTAGATTTTTTAATTTCTCATTTCCTCCAAAATGACTCGAACCCCCAACCTCTTGGTTGGAGGGAGAGCCTTTTATCAACTGAGTTGTGCTTCATTATCATATTCATGAGATTGGAGTACAGTTTGTGAATGTATATTAATGAAATATATTTTTTGCTGGATATGGTTGATAACACTCTACAATTAATTATTTATTATATGTAGCATAAAAATTTGATTGATTATAAAGGTTTTGGCTAATTAATTTCAATTTTTGTTTTCATTGGATTTATATTTATGCATTTACAATTATGATTAATTTTTATGCAAAGCAGAACAAGCATTGATGTAATTTAGTGATGTGACACAATTACATGAAAAATAACATAAATTATGAACAAAACACAAAAAATCATATTATATTAATCCGTGAAATTAAAAAAAATATAGACGAGTCAAATGATTGCACTAAAAAAAAAAGAAGTCTGTAGGATGGATTCTTCGAATAGTTTCCTACATGTTTCACTAATTATTCGAGGATTGCAACCGATTCAACCCGATTAGTGATTAATCCAGTGGCATTCCACTTTATTATGACTAATCCACTAATATGGGATCGACCCCTCCACGGCTCCACTACTCTATTTCACGTTTCATTAGTTACAAAGGATTTCAACTGATTCAACCCGATCAATGACTAATCAAGTGAAATTCAACTTTATTATACTGTGGAATTGATTATTAATCTAAATATTTTTACTATATTTTATAAATCTTACCATCTTTAAATATAAATAATATAGTATAGTTGAGTAGATAATATAAATAATATATTTTGTAGATACTTATATAGAAATAGTTGAGTAAAATAAAATTTAAAAGTTTGACATACAAACCGCCCCACCTTTTTGGCCGAAAAGTGCTCACCGCCGGCCAAATCAAAAGGTGGGGCGGTTAGCAAACTCTGACAAAAAAGATGAGCGGTTTGTATTACAAACACTTTAATTATTTTTTATGTTCAATTATATGTATAATTTCAATAATTTTTGTTGAAAATTAACTAATTTATGTTTAATTAGATTAACTAGATTGTCGATTTATACTTGTAGTATTTTTTTTAGATACTTATATTGAATCCATTGAATAAAAAAATCGACCCTAACACTAAAACTTCGACCATTGGGCCAAAAAGTTGACGAAAATATGAATTGTTAATAGGTGTTTTTGATAATCAAAATTTTGTAAAAATAAATATATCATGTTATACTATCATCCAAGACACACTATCTTGTACTTGACTCCAATTTATAAATATGAAGCAATAAGTAACTAATTGAAATGTGAACGTATAAAAATATTTTTCTTTTAATAATTATAATAATCATTTTTATTATGTGTTGAAGTACAAATGGAAAAATTATAGAAAATTAGTATCATATTTTTTATAAATGGCTAAATTGACATCTTTTGTCCCAATAAAAAAAAATGGTCCGTTAGAAATGGGACGTGAGGACTATTATTGAATTGTAAACATTATATTGTGGACTCCACAAGATTTATATTTTTACATGCTAAATAGGGGTAAATCGCAACAAATAAGTTACTCCAATATTGTTAATTATCTATTTTTTACCAACACTTTTTCCTGATAAAAAAAATAAAATATATATATTGTTAATTATCTATACATATATTGTTATATGATCCTTTTAATCACTTTTTATAATACGATTATATGTTGAGACAAAATGCAGGTTCGGGTCGAGCCGTGGGTGATTCGACTCGGATTGAATAAGCTGAAGTCCGATAAGATTGGCACAATTAACATCCATATTCAATGTCGTGCTTAAAGAATATTCTAGAAAGTATATGTATTTTTTGTGGAATTTTTGAATTATGCATGATATAGATTATATTTTTTACGCATGACGAGTATCTTTTGTGCAGATGGAAATGCAATAGAAGATCAGAATGAAAACCGAAGGGCCCAATCTTGATTAGGATGTTATTGTTGAGCATGCACAAAGTCTGAATTTAAAATCTTTTATATTTAGTATTTTCTAATAATTAAATTTTTGGGTTGTTCACTATCGCTTATTATAAAATTAATTTATACAAAGAAAATGCATAAATTTACATTTAATCTTGAATTATTATTATTATCTTTTTATGAACACCAATCTATATATATAATTAATTATTTCGCACAAAATGGGAAGAAAATAAGAATTTATATTTAATACGAGTATGAAATATCTAAAAAATAATATAAACAAAATCAAATAGAACACGTATTAAAAATTACTGAGGGATTAAAATTCTTAAAATTTAAATCAATCCTACACATCATTTACTTTTGTATAGTTTACATTTGTACGTAATACCTTGTACAATCATTATCATTACTATCATTATTATAATTATAATTATAATTATTATTACTATTACTACTAGTATTATTTGATTAAGTGTAAATAACAAATGTTACATAAAATTGATTCGTGTTAATTGTTTTGTGTTTTTTTTTCTCGTTTGGAATGTTCAAATTGGAAATTGGAATTGTATTACTGAGATTGTGAATAGGTTGGAATAAGTATTATATATATTGTCTATATGTTGTCAAAATATTACATTTTCATCTTCTCATAATGAAATTCCTTTTTTTTTTAAAAAAAAAGAATGAAATTACTTTTTAAAGATTTTTTTTTAATCTAAATAAACTCTTCATTTTGATAGTAATGATTATATTTTGATAATGTT
Organism: Mentha longifolia; assembly: GCA_001642375.2. Classification (NCBI taxonomy): domain Eukaryota; kingdom Viridiplantae; phylum Streptophyta; class Magnoliopsida; order Lamiales; family Lamiaceae; genus Mentha; species Mentha longifolia. Next base: position 15,899,334 of record CM038114.1, on the reverse strand, counting down.
TTGCTTACTAAAATATCATGTTATTGCTTATTGTTTGTTTATATTTTGAATATATATTTTTTTATCAAATTATATGTTGAAAGGAAATAAATATTTAGTGCTTAAATATTGTTAGTCTATTGTTGTTATACTCTCCCAATCCCATTTTTTTTTTTTTTACACTTATTCCTTTTTGATCGGTTCCAAATTTTTCACACGTTTTATTTTATAGTAAGTATGTCATTTAACTCTTCAAAAAAAAAAGAAAAAAAAGAATTAGTCAATTAAGGAAAAAAAAATAGTTATTTTAAAAAAAAGGGGTTCTTAATTCAACCCTTATTATGGTAGTTTTTCTTTTTGAATTTAATTTTTATTCAGAAAAACAATATTATGAAAAATCAAAATAATAATCGAAATAATCAGGAAGGTAATTATTTTACTCATTTTTTAATCGAAATGTATAATTAAAAAATAGGTAAAATAATAGTCGAAATAATCATAAATACTTTCGTCTCAAGTATTCTGACACTCTTTCCTTATTGGGTCGTCTCAAGTTTTCTGACACTTATTTTTTAGGAAATAATTAGCTAATTAATAGTACAATTAGTAAATCCTTATTACACTTAACATTATCTAATTAAATCTCATCATCCACTCACCTCTCAGCATGTATCCCAATATAATTTAAATCCTAAAAGTTTAAACTATCATAACTTTCTCGTTTGTTATTCAATTTTTATGATTTATGATTTTTATATCAAATTAAAGGTCTTGATACGATCTTTCATTTAAGATCAAACATGGATATATTTTTATACATCTATGATGCTCTAGTTTAAAAATATGTTTAAATACATAAATCACATCATATCCCTACACACATTACACTTTACACACTAAATACTTACGTCTTAAGTTCCGTGCCGAAAAGAAAGTTGTTTTAATACTTGAGACAGAAGGAGTAGATTTTTTGTTAAAAAAAATAATCCATTTAATTATTAAACAAATACAAATAAAAATTCAAAATTATTGTGAATGATGTGAATATATACATATAACGTGTATATATATGTAGTTTGTTTGGTAAAGTTCAGATGAACATAACTTGTTCATTCTAAATTCATTTCAACCGTATAATATATTGATTTAAAGATCTTTTCGTGCTCTTTAATTTGAGATCCATATTAGGTATGCTTTTTACAACGAAATTGCAATTAAAATCACAAAGAGAAAAAGCTGAAAATGATAAATACAAAGAAAGAGGAACTAGGTGAGAGAAGGGGAGGGGGGGGGGGGCCTTGGCTGGGAAGGGGAGTGGAAAAATGAACAAAACCGCCTTTTTTGTAAAAAAAAGTCAGAAATACTGTAGCATTATGGCCAGTTACTGTAGCATTATGGCATGTATCCAAAAAATTATAAAAATAGACACGTGTAAGTCAATAAGGTAGTTATGCTTGGAAAACTAAATTTTGAGTTTTTAAGGTCGCCCCTCACTATCCTCAATTGTCACGTTGCCACGCATACCACATGTTATGCCCAATCAATCTTTTCAGTCTCTATACTGCAAAGGTTACCCCTTATGGCACTCCTTACATGCACTCGTCCTTACATGCACTCCTTATATGTTGAACACATGTAGCAATTAGCTCACCTACTTGTACCGGCAATTCCAACCCTTTAAATTTTCTTCCGTCATCATCTAATGCTTTCAACACTCAAGTCATAATATATATTTTTTTCTTTTCTTATAGCGTTGAATTAATTATGAAACAATTGATTAAAATAATTAGAGAATATTAATGTACAAACATAAAATTCCATAAAATAAAAATAAAGTAAGAGCATGTTTGGCAGTAAATGTGAGATAACATATTTAAATAGTAAAGCATGATATAATACGAACCAACTCTGTTGTTTAACCATGTTTACATATCATGAGGTGGAGGTGTGATAAGAATTGGGGAATGAATAGTGTTTGTAGAGTTTTTTAGAGCGGGCCGGGTTAATATATCGAGTCTTCAACTTTTTGAAATATGGAAACCAAACATAAAATAAGGGTGTGATATTTTGGTCAAACCCATGATATTTGGTCAAACCCATGATATCATAAACTACTCCAAGTCAAAATCATGACCAATAACTAAATTATCTTACACTTATCTGAGCAAATGACTCCGACATGTTTAATAATAGTAATTTTTTCAAGTTTTTATTTTGTCTATAAAGAAAAAGTTTTTATTTTAGATACAAATCCTTAGCGTTGTTAATGATGTGATGAAAAGTTGTTTTTTTTAGCATATGTGTATTTATTTTATGCCACGTGTGGTTCCTATGTTAAAAAGTTCCCCATGAGAAATGAGAATAGATTTTGTCCATCCATTTTTCTAAATTAAGGGTTGTAGATGAAAAAACTAATAATGCATGAAGAATGAATAAACGATTAAATATAGTAGTTAAAGGGTAATATTGTCTAAGCTTATCTATTACAATATATAAAAGCTAAATAGTTGTCAAAAATTACTAACATGTCATTTTCCCTCCAAAAGACACAAACAATTGTCCAATAGATTATATTTTCAATTGTCCAATAGTTCTCTAATAAATTCCATCAAGTTTTATATTGACTATCTTGAAATTCAAAACCACAAGCTTTGAGCTCAAGCTTTGATTTTGTACCATATTGGATTAGATGTGCTTCAACAAAATTAATTTTATTGACTATCTATAATAGTGAAGCATTGATAAATTTTTATTTTCTAGGTTGATACAATAAAATATTTGAGTATGATAATAAAACTAGAGGCTATTAAATTGTGATTTTGCCTCTATAAGTATAACTGTTAAATTGAGCTTGCTAAATTACCGACTTAAATTAGAAATTATTTAATATGCCACTTTACCATTGTGATATGTAGATTTGAACATATATTAAGGTTCAATAAAAAAAATTAATATAATCAATTATAAAATTTGAAGGTAAAATAATTTTATAATTATTTGATGAGAATGATCATATAAATTTTATATGTCAATTTTGCTACTTGCATCACAAATTTTTATTGGTCATTAATTTATTTCATGCATTAATTCTAATATACTATTATCTAATGAAATTATTATGAGTAGTTAAGAATTTGTATGTTTTTTTGTCACGTGATTCATCTAATAAATAATTTTATGGCTGTAATTGTTATTTTTCATAATCTATTATTTTTAAATTTCCCTTACATGCAACAAATTATTAAAATATATTAAAATATCTCTATATTTATTGTATTTTTTTTATTTTTCTTCAGTACTAATTGTAATATAAATCCCGTGCATAGCACGGGGTGAAATACTAGTCATTCTTAATAACTGTAGCCCTACAATTAAGGGATTTAATTATATCACAATAAATAAACCGTTTTATGTTCTTATTTATTTCATTGCTATCTCTTTCTCTCTCTTTGCTCAAATATTCATCGTGCATTAGTATCTTAGGGAGCAAAAAAAATTCAATTAAAATTCATTTATTTTGAAATCATACAAATTCGCCAAACATGAAATTAATTATACGTATGATTGACAATCATGCTTTTAATTAGTTTTAAATATGCTTATTAGTTTTCTACTACCATGCCTTTTATTAGTTTAATATGCTTATTGTTAAAAAAAGCATGCTTATTTATTATTTTTTTCTAAAATATGCTTATAGCTTCAAATATCATGCTTTTTATTAGTTTAAAATATGCTTATAATTTCAAATATCATGCTTTAATTAGATTTTAAATATGCTTATTGTTAAAAAAATCATGCTTATTAGTTTTTCTAAAATATGCTTATAGCTTCAAATTTCATACTTTTTATTAGTGTAAAGTACGCTTATAATTTCAAATATCATGCTTAAGTTTTATTAGGTTTTAAATATGCTTAAGCGTACAATAAAATATGCTTAGTGTTATGGTTAGGGGTGAGCACGGGTCGGTTAACCGACCATTTTACACCTAAAAAAACCGACCATGCGATTTTTTATCAGGTCGGTTAACTGTTATAAATTAAAGAATAAAGATCAAAAACTATGAAAGCGGTTAACCTAAAAATCAGACTGGTTAACCGTTTATCTAACGGTTAACCATAAATAAAAGAAATATTCTATTTTCTATAGGTCATAATAGGAAAATTCGAAAAAAATCATATCTTAGAATATACATGCAAAATAAATAATTTACAAAAACTAAAAAATAATAAAATTAAATTGCATAATCCTAATAGAATAAGCTTTGCAATAACTTAAACTAACAATCGAGCTACCTTCAATTGCTTATTAACTTTTGGCTCCATCAATACTCAGAATCGGGCGATCTTCTCTCAAACTTTGTTAGTAATATCTAATAATATATATATATATATATATATATATATATATATATATATATAATATAATATAATATAATATGTATATATATAAATTATATATTTATTTAATTGGTACCGGTTCAGTTAACCACCGGTTTTTTAGACATAGAAACTGAAACCGAACCGTTAGAGTCGGGTTTTGAAAATTAGAAATAAAAACCAAACCATACGGTTCGGTTACCAATATTTTCGGATCGGGTTCGGTCTGGATAGTCGGTCGGTTCGGTTTTTCGGTTTCTTATGCTCAGCCCTAGTTATGGTTTAAAAAAAAATTATGCATGCTTAGTGTTCCATATTTGAATGCTTAAGCGTAAAATAAATTATGCTTATAATAAGGATAAATTTTGCTTAATGCTCCATATTTTTATGCTTAAGCCCAAAAATTTACATACTACGATCTTATTTTCTTCCTCCACAAACCTATAAACCTTGTTTAACTCCTCCACTGGTCAAATCAAATTAATCATTATCACAAGAAATCAAAAAATATTACAACAAAACAAAACAAACAAGAAATTTACATTACAGTAACCCAACTAATTACTCACTTCAGTGCCGTGTACTCACAAACACAATGCACTTTTGACGAAATACGTAATCCCCTAACTATTGATTAATCAACCCTTTACAATTTGCAGAGCCCTGTTTGCAGCATATAAAAAGATCATAAAATAGTACTAATAATTCTCAACAAAGCCCTGTTTGCAGCATCCATAGATCCTCTCCCTCCGTGTGACTGTGAGTGTCACGAGAGGGAGGAAGAGGACGGCGGCGGAGACAAATCGGGCGGGGAGAAATAGGTTGTCGTTAGTCGTGATTGATCTTGAAAAAACTCCATGAAGAACCTTTGAGAAAACGCAAAAATGAGAACGCAGATACGAGAGATGAAGTGGGAGTTAACGCACAATGAAATCCCTTAATTACAGGCATATCAATTAACAAATTAATGTAATTAGACATTATTGCCCCTATAAAAATAAAACTAACGCTAATCACTTATTGTATCTTAAGTTTCATGATTTAATCTCAACCGCATATCTTGAAAATTGGATAGTTAGGATTCATTCCTATTTCTCATGTGAGGATTCATTCTCATATGATCCATCCTCTATATATATATATATATATATACAATTTTGATCCGTTGAGCGCCCCTATGTGAGCGTTGTGTGAGCGACATTGCTACCTAGGAAATTTCCATATTTTTTTTAGTAATTTTTTTCTCCAACCACTTACTTATATAGTTATATAGAGTCAAAAAATAAAATACTCAAAAACACATTATAATATCAAATTTTCCTTTGGAATATAAAAAATACAAATTTTACCCATATTTTGGTATAGGTGAACAACAATACCCTTACTTTTGAGCACATGGCCATTCTCTCCCCAAGCCCCAACCCCAGCCCGACCCGACCCGAAAATTTTAATCCAGATTTTTTTTCCCCGAAATGTGCAAGTACACAGTACGTTTATGATAATTTAGTATTGTTTACCCGGTAAGTGATAAACGAATAATGTCTATTTGTAACTGCATTACGCAGTATGTTTATGTTCTATTAGTACTGTTTATCGGTAAGTGGTAAGTGGTAAATGGATAATATCAAATTGTAACTGATTACGCAGTACGTTTATGTTCTTTTAGTACTATTTACCGGCGGGTCGGGTCGACGGGCCGGGGCAGAGCGGAGCCGGGTCGGGCTGGCCCGGCCCGAATGGTTGGGCTGGGTTGGGCTGCTACCAGCCCTATGGGAGATGGGAGGACATTTTTGTCCTCCAAAGCAAAAATTGGGTATTTTTTTGTGTAAATTATATTCCAAAGCTAAAATTGATTTTACAAAGTCAAATTGGGCAAAAAGGTATATTATCTCTAGTTATATATATCTCGTCAGCAACTTTTGTTATTTTCCTTTTCGTTTCTATTTCTATATTCTACTTCAACTAGTGTTGCGCCCGTGCGTTGCACGGAAAATATGAATTTTTACTCTTTTTATCCAGTAAAAGTGTGATGTGGGGTTTGTGGCACGAATTTCTATAAGCTCATTATCTATTAGTAAATATTATAATTAATTTTTTTAATCCTAACTCACTAATTAACCATATCCCGCTAATTAAAATGTCATAGGGTTAATTGCCTAACAAATAATGAGCTTGTAGAATTGTGTTATGGGCCCCTCATCAGTGTCATTGCACTCTTGGTGGACGGAGGGAGCATAATTTTAAATATTTATCTGATAGAAATATAAGCTCTTTATAGGATATAGTATTACATTTATATAGTGAAATTACAATTGATATTAAGATTTTCAATTACTATTTTGTTGGTGTTTTATTTAAATTTGTAATAGTTATCAAAATAATTAGTAATTTAATACGTAGTATTTTCTTTGAAAAAAAATATTAAAAAATTAAGCAATAAGCCATAATTACAATAAATTTATCGATTAATATTTTTAAATCTACCTTAATATTAATTCACAAAAGTTCAATAAATAATTAGTTTTGTTTGTAACAATGTATCTAAATTTTCTATTTGTCACAAAATTTTACACAAATTATCAATAAATATAGAATTGGAAAAGCAAATATATAACATATGGATATAGCAAAATAAAGCAATTAATAGAATAATTTAATGCAACAATAGATACATTAGCAAATAATGAAACACAATTTACAATTAAAATACATTTATTACCAAATCCATTAGACAATTCACAAATCTTTATAAATCATCCTTCTAAAACCATTGGACAATAAATGGTTACTTTTGGAGGGAAAATGACATACATATAATTTTTGCTAACAATTGAGTTTTTATATATTGTATAGATTATGTGATTGACATTGAAAGCACCAATAATTATTTTATTATTAATATTTGATTAAATTATGATCGATTTATTTTTTAATGACATTTAATAATCACTAATTAGGATTTAATAATCCTTAATGGTTTAGTATTTTTAACTAGAGTTTAATATTCCGTTATTAGGGTTTAGTATTTTTAACTAGGGTTTAGTAATCCTTAATTAGGGTTTAAAAATTCCTAGTTAGGGTTTATTATTTTTCAACTAGGGTCTAATAAATTCAATTGAATTTATTGAATTTATTTTTCATAAGTCAAATGTATTTTTGGTCAATTATATTAATTTAATTATGTCCAGAAAGTAATATAATTACGAAAGAATTAATATACAACAATTTAGAGAGAGCAAGAAAAAAGGTAAAATAAAATATTAAAAGATGAATAATCGATGCTAATTGTACGATAGATGAGAGAGAATGAGAAAGGAAAAAAGAAAAAAGGGAAAAATGATGACACGACATGCAGTCGCCTAAGAGAGAAGTGGACAAATAATTAGGAGTACGTGTATGAGCTGGCATAGGCGCTCACAAATTCGCCCAATATAGTTTGATGTTTTTGTTATGAGTTTGTGTGGTAGTTGCAATTGAGCGCGGAGAAGAATGGGAATGATATGATTTTCAGTAAAACTATGTGTTTGCGTCATTGCTTGCCACGAAGTGAGTGAAATGATAGGAAAGCTATTGATAATTGGTATTACTAATTCTGATTAGAGAACTTGGATTTATCCTGGGACTTCATATTAATTTTTTTAGTGTAATTTGGAACGGGGTGCGACAAATTGGATATTTAAGGATTGGGTTAGACTATTGTACGAATTAAAATCCATATGATACGTATAAATTTAAATTTGGGGCGATGATTTGAGCCAAAATATTGGTGTTGTTGGGCGGAATGAAGATGGCGAGAATTGAATTTTCGGTGCTTGAAATTTCTGGTTGTTTCATTTGTATATTCTATGCGACTTGCTTGATGATTTTCTGCCTGGCACACACAGTTCAAGACGTTTTCACAAAGAATTGAGGAAGTCGACATAGATGTGTACCGAAGCCTGGACACACTGAAAGCAGAGCCCTCAGGAGGCTCCTCTTTTTTCCACGATTGCATGATAGAATACAGAGTAAGTTCGACCTTTATATAGTATTTTTTTTCTTGTACGTTTTATTTTCATACTATTTACTGGTCCTTTTCATAATTTTTTCTCCCTATTCTTTTGGTTTTTGGAATATAATTATCTATGTTAAAAAAAATATAAATTCACTAGAGGATGATACCGAAGCCTGGAGAATCTTTTGGTTGATAGTTGCAAACTTTACCTTTTTATGCTCCTGCTTGAAATTCTTCTTGAATGGAATTATACTAACCTGCTTTAAAGTCAGTTCTATGCATTTAAGGGGCGTGCCTATGTTTGTCCTTGTCTCTGTTAGCATGATTTACTTTTCTAATATTATGAAATGATTTTCTAGGTGAATGACCTGGAAGTCCTTTTATAGATCTGATGCTTTTCTAAATGGTTGTAACATCTTATGACTCTAGTGTTTGATATATTTGTTCTGCAACTCTTGTCATGGCATACAGGAGCTTAACACTGCTGAAGATTTTATATCATTTTACGAGGAGATCTTTCCGTTGGTACAAACTCTTCCTCAAATTATATTGCATAAGGATTTGATTGTTTCACCTTTTTAGTATGCAAGTGCACATCATCGAAGGGCAGTTCTGGGATTTTTAGCTGAGCTTCCTCTTTTCTTCTTGTTAATAGTTAAGCCCTTACTTCCTGTCTCTCAAAATGGTGAGGAAGTCAGCAAAAGTATCTGGGCATCACCCAAAAGTCCTCAGTTCGAGGTTGATGCATCTGATATCCTGGGGCAGTTTGCCTCAAATACTATAGAAACCCTATCTTGGAAGAAGAAGTACTGGTTTCCTGCACGTTGTTGAAGATATTTTGGCAGTTTTTGATGATTTTGGAGGTGCATTTTGGGACCTGTTCTTTACATCAGTAAAACCTTTGGTCGCTAAATTTAAGAAGGAAGGCCCAATTCTCTGTTTTATTGTTTTCTTGCGATGAGTAAAAGCTACAAACTTGTTCCACTATTATCCAAGGAGGAGAATCTCGTGCCAGACATCTTCTCCGTGCTCAGTGTTCCACCTGCATCCAAATCCATCTTGTCTTGTATCTTGAAGTTCACTAAGAACTTATTGAAGCTTGATAATGCACTGGATAGTGAAGATGTCACTGTCAAAAGAGTTCTACTTCCTCATCTCAATGAGCTCATGCGCGGTTTGCATTGTATTTTCACAAAAGAAAATGCAATTAAGAGGTATTCCTTTTGATTTTTCTTTCTCATCCTTTACCGGCTTTGCTGGAGATTGGCCTTTATGCTTGAAGCTGTGACATGACATTGTTTTTCCTAATATTCATTATTGTGTAAATGTGCCTCTTATTTGCTTGATGGCTAGATGATCATAACAGAATTCTGGTTTTATCCAAATGTATAGGAGATACCTGTGTCCAGGTATTACAAATTGTTGGTCGAGTATGTCAGTGGAAGCAGTAAAAAGATTTTGAATTCACTTTCCCCACTTCTTATATCAACTGATTTGGCTATTTGTAACTATATATGTGACATCCTTGATGCTGTCGCTTCAAATGATTCTTCTTTAACTCCATTGGTAATACAAGCCTCTAGATTGTCATCATAAATGTTTTTATTTTCTTTCTCCCTTGGACAAAAGGGGAGGATAAGTTTCTAAAATTCTTCACGAACTATTTTGTGCAGGCAAAAATTCTTCGTGAACTAAATGCAACCTCCGCAATGGGGATGGGTGGTCTTGACTATGACAAAGTACTCTCCGCTTATGAGAAGGTTAATGTGAAATTTTATTATACTATTGAAGAAGAGCATGCATTACCAATCCTGGCTCATGCAGTAAACGATATGTCATCTGAAGAAATGATATTACGGCAAAGTGCATTCAGATTACTGCTATCCTTGGTTGAATTTTCTGGCGAGATTCTAAATGGATCTCTAGAATCTGACAAAATATGGTCTAGAGCCAGTGTTCTACCCATAGTGAACAATTTTTTGTTGAAGCATATGGGAAATGCAATGAACAAGGTAGATGCTGGTAAAAAGGTATTGAAGTTTATATTTTCACCTTTTCTTCTACTTCTATGGCATCTATGCTAATCCGTAGGGGCCGTTCTTCTTTGAGGATGCTACCTGCTGACTGCAAGAGTCTGACAGTATCAATGTTAGCATCAATCTAGTTGCCCTGAAACTTCTAAAATTGCTCCCCAGTGATATCATGGACTCAACTTCCAACTATTGTTCACCGTATTTCAAACTTTCTTAAAAATTGATTAGAAAGTGTATGTAAAGAGGCTAGGTCTGCGTTGTCTGCTTGCTTAAAGGAACTGGTATTAGTTCAAAGTCTTGAAGGGCATACTGAAGACAGGCTACGAACTACATGTTCTAGGTTATACACTCAATTTCTTGCTGTCTAAGTTCCTCACGACTCCCATCTGCGGAAAGTTGGATTACTGCTTAGATGACCTCCTTTCTGTTGTACGGAATGATATACTTGGGGGTGTTTCTGATGAGAAAGACGTCGAGAAGCTTGCTTCCAAAATGAAAGAGACGAGAAAGCAGAAATCTTATGAAACTCTCAAATTGATTGCCCAGAGTGTCACTTTTAAAAGTCATGCTTTGAAACTTCTTTCCCCTGTTACAGTTCATCTGCATAAGCAGCAGCTCACCCAAAAGCTGAAGTTATGAGCATTCCAGTGGAAGGGAAGCTGTCCTAGAGATGCTTCATACTATTATATTAAAATTTCCTCAGAATGTTGTAGATGAACAATCCAAAACGCTCTTTGTGCATTTCGTCTTTCGTTTGGCAAATGATGATGACAAAAAAAGTGCGGTCCATGTCTGCTGCTGCTATAAAGTGTCTCATCGGGCATATTACATATTAACTCTCGTTCGCTTCACTCAATACTTGAGTATAGTCTGTCTTGGTACCTTGGTGGAAAACAGAACCTATGAGTCTAGTTTCTGGTCCAGCCTCGACGGTGCTGAGCAAGAGCGTTTTGTCAAAGCTTTTGGTATTCTTGATCCAAGAAAAGGAAAGAGAACCCTTCAATCATATATTTCTGATGCAAGTGGTGAACATGATAGAAATCAGCATCCATTTATATCCAAATTTCTGGCTTATTGGAAATTTGTAATCAATTTCTATGACTTGCTTGCTCATGTCGAATTATCTGAGAGCAACTTTTATCTATCGATGTCTGATCCTCTTCTCGCTTCTCGTTCATTCCAGATGATCTGAAACAACTAGCACAAGAGGTGAGCGAAAGCATAAGGGACATCATTGGGGTGCAGAATTTTGTCCAAATTTACAGCCAAATACGCAAAAATCTCAAGGCGAAGCGCGACAAAAGGAAACAAGGAGAGAAGGTGATGGCTGTGGTGAATCCGGAACGAAATGCCAAGAGAAAGCTGAGGATTGCAGCCAGTGGCGAAGCCAGGGGGGGGCAGTGGGGTCCTTGGGCCCCACTGGGATTTCAAAAAAATTACTAGTATTTTTTTAGTATATCTATATTAATGTTAATTCTTTAGCCTAGTGGTCTTATGTTCAGTCTAATGTTATTGTGCTTTCAATTGGTGCGGGTTCAATTCTTTTCTTCCCCATTGTTCTGCCTTTATTTTTCTCTTCTTTCTTCTTTTTCTTCTATTTCCCTTTTTTCTTTCTTTTGTTTTTTCGGTCCGTTTTTGTTTTTCTATTATTTTTTTCCTCTTCTTTCTTCTTTTTTCCTTCTATTTCCTTTCTTTCTTTTTCTTTGTTTTTCATGTTTTTGTTTTTCTCTTTTTCTCTTCTTTCTTTTCTTTTTCTTCTATTTCCTTTTTGTCTCTATATTTTGTTTTTCCAATTTTTTTTCCTCTTTTAGTGATGTTACTCGTAATTTCCTATTTTCTTTATTTTTTTTTTGTTTTTTTCCCTTTATTTTATTAATAATCTATCTAGTGCTTTCTTCTTAGTATTTTCACGTGCATTAGTATATGGGAGACACTTGGGTCAGCCAGAGGCACCGTGCGGACGGCTAAAACATTAACATTTTTATTCGTGTAGATTAGCACTTTTCTGTATAAAGATTGACACTTTTAAAAATTGACATTTTATTCATAAAATAATTATGTTAAAGATTGACACTTTTATTCGTATATATTAGCATTTTTCTGTATAAAGATTGACACTTTGACCCGGCCACACTATGTGGCCGACCTCACCCAAGTTTTTGTCTTAGTATATTAATGTTCTCTTTATTTTTAAATAATTATTAATTTTTTCATTCATATTTTAATAATTTTATAGGGATCATAATTTTATTTTTTCCTTTCATTTTTTGATAATATGTAAAATTTTCGGCTCAAACTAGAGCAAAAGTTACTTTTTCCATTCATATTTTAATAATTCTATAGGGATCAGGTCATTCGTAATTTTATTTTTTCCTTTCATTTTTTAATAATATGTAAAATTTTCGGTGTTCAAACGAGAGCAAAACGGAGCCTAAACGGGAAAGTGTAACAACTTGAGAAGATCAGAGAATTTATAAAATTTTATTTTAGGCTATAAGAAATTGGGCCCCCCTGAACACAATTCCTGGCTTCGCCGCTGATTGCAGCCAAGCATCAAGCTCACAAGAAAAGGAAAATGATGACCATGAAAATGGGTAGATGGATGCATTAGTCTTGCAATTTCTAGACTCAATCTGTAGTTTTAGTATGTAGATGTAAATTAGTGATCGTTACAACTATTTATACGTTTCAAAAATGGTGGTAGCATATAGTGCAGAGTTGTTAATTGTGTAAAATTGTATCGAACATAATTGCAATTTTGGTCCCCATTTGCCTGTAGTTCGATTTTAGTAATTTAAATGTATTTCATGGTAAAAGTACCTCTTTTTTTTTTCTTTTTTTTTTTTTAAATGGGTAAAAGTACCTTTTAATTGTGTAATTCCAAAATTTAATATGAATTTGTGCTTCATATCTTCCAATAAACTACTTTGATGGTAATAATGAATTTCGTAATTGTACCAATATTATTGGCAACACAGAAAAATCATTGTCGAGATGGAAAGACGGATATCGCATAAAATTAGTCTCCTACTTAATTTTAACAATACGCTTCACGTAATAAACATCTTCAAGATTCTCTACAATTATAGAATATGCTATTATGGTTCACCACATAATTATCCGAAATTTCTCTTCAATACTTATAATTTGATAAATAAAAAAAAAAGTACTTCATTTTCTAATACTAGTGTTTAGTTGTTCATGACTATAGTGGGCAAATTTCATAAGCCCAAATTAATATAGCTCACAAGTCCGACAAGTCGGACTGGACAACCAAAATGACCAAGTAACATAAGTAATAAGCCTGACAAGCCTGACTAAACAGTCATCGCGGCCCAATGATTATAAATACTCTAGCCCAACTACACAATTTTGGGCCAAAATAACTTATCGGATCAAGGGGCCAGACATGTCAGTCGTGACAGTCAACACAATCAAGATGTGTGATTCATCATTTAAGTTGAGACGGAGTCAAATAACGATCTAGGCCGGAGAAGTCGGAACAGACCGGGGAAGGCGGAAACTAACTGATAAGGCCTCTGAGAGAAACCCTAAAGGAGCCGGCCTATATAAGTCGACCAAGTAGGTCAAGCCTCCACCACGCTTCCAACTTCTCTCACATTCTCTGCACTCACCTGACTTCCGCCGCCATCAGAGTAAGCCGAACAAGCTTACTCCGTTGCCCATAATTCTCTGACACCATCTACACCCTCCAAACACTCCAATCATCCGCAACCGCCTTGACTTACCATTGCATTTACTATTATTTACTTTCGTATTCAATTTCTTTGATAATCGTACTAACTTAAGCATCGAAAGCCCTACCGCTGACACCCCCACCAATGTTCCCTTAGGACTCTAACGTGTTTGTGTCATGTTAATAACAAGTTGCTAGTGCTCAAATTGACCGGATTGACCGAACCGACCGGTTATACTCAATTGTAGCTTCTACCTCTACAATGACTAAAAATGTTATTTTGTTATTAGGATTAACTATTTTAATTTTTACTCTCTTTCTATAGTTCTATTGAATAAATTATAATTCAAACATTTTTAAAAAAAAATATTCTCTGTATAGCACAGCAAGTCCAAAGTACTCCGTATTCCGATATTTCTAAATTCGTCATACAAAATATCACACGTTATACCATTTATTCTCTCTCTCTCTTTATATACCCTCAACATAATTCAATTTACAAATGCAATCAAGAAATTTGAAGATAATGCGATTTAGACAAGCAACTTTCTCGCCATCTATGACAATATTGAATCATTAGTGCATCAAAATACACATTGACATTAATGGTTGAAGAACCCACGATCTCACTCCATGATGCTTACAGTACGAATACATGACAAAAATCCAGTAATAGGATCATGACAGTCAGTCAGTCACTCACATAAAATCAACCCTAAGAAGATAATAATCATATTTCACATTAACAAATACTAACAGAATGGAATCTGTAAATAAGCTCCAGAACCACTCACACACACAAAAAAAAAAAAAAAAAAAAAGAAGATTCAACCAAGCATCACAGAGAACTATAACTATATTACAAACAAAAAAGATCAACGTATACCAAATATATTTAACTTTCTACTTAAGATCACACTTGGTAAACATAGAAACCATTGAAATTTGCTTAAGAATCATAGACTACAGATGTCAAACAAATGAGTCAATTCACATAAATAATACTCCCTCAGTCTCATTTATAATGTCTTGTTTCATTTGGGCACGAGAATTAATGAGAAAATGTAAAATGTAGAAAAGTGAAAGGGTCCACACTTTTTTAAGGATTAACTTTTTTCAAAAAAGGAAACATGACAATTTGAATGGGACACAGCTCAAAAGAGACAAAAGAGATTCTACTCAACTAGAAACCAATTCTACCAAAACATGTTCCACCAGAATTATAGAAGCAAAAACTCATATTCACATTCACAACATATCAGCCTATAATCAGCGAACAGGCTCCTGATAAAGAAACTCAAACTTATTTTATCTTATTGAACTTTCATAGGATAAAATCCAATAACATTAACCATGTGTGAACTTAATGTTGTGAGATATGGTGATTTTTAATGTTAGTATAACAGTAATCTACACTAGTCCTTCCACTAGCACATTTCTACTTGAACTTGTAAATATACACATACACTGATATAATGTGTATAGATTCTATTGAACTTTGTATTCATTGCGTAAAATAACTTCTTTTTTTTCCCGAAAATCAACTAGCAGCATTCATTTCGTTATTTTAAATGCCATATGAACAAAGGAACTAAGTTCACATGTTAAACAGCAAGAATGAATGCGAAAATGATGTTCACAGACTGGAATTACTCATAATGTTCACCCACTAATTGTTGCTACTCAAAGTATAACAATTTTATAAGGTGTGTTTCAACAACGTAAGTACATCAATCACATTTTTTCAGCACTAATAACACACAATAGTCTACGAGCATGCTCTACACAAAGAAACTTAAACCTTATGTCATTTAATTTCAGCAAAAAAAGAAAAAGAGAGAGCATCAGTAACTAAACTCAAAAACCTGAAAGGAAGACAGTCATACAGACCAATAGTACAAAAACCTGAAAGAAAGACAGTCATACATATCAATTGTAGTATTTCTTCACACTCCATTTGGAAGAGTACAAGAAAATGATAGTTCTCTGAGCCATTACACTTAACACCCGGGAAGAGTTTAAAAGAGGATAACAAGAACTCAAATCAAGAAAATCATCAAGCAAAAGATACCCTATTTTTTGACGCTCTTACCTCCTCCAGCATCACTACCTCCTGCCCCCTGAGCTGCCTTCTTTGCATTCTTCTCTTGAAGCGCCTTTGCATCTCTGTTTTAACCATAAGGGTGAGCTCAAAGGCACTGGATAAAAGATCCAAATACAACGATATAATCCATGTAAAACGATAAATCTAGCAGCAGCAAGAGCTATAAATCAATCAAGAACAATCAAAGTCTGCATCTTTGTAATTATATTCATTTAAACGCCAATCTAATAGCAAGAATAACAAACATTCAAAATTACATATTTGCACCAAAATTCATCTATTTATCGACTCTAATAGCAGGAACAATATTACATCTCAGTCCTAACCAATCAAAATCACATCTTTATAAGGAAATTTGTAGACAAATAGAATTCAAAATATCCAAGGCCACAGATCAAAACATATCAATTAATTATACAATTGAATACAAAAAATTAGGTGAATCTCAAAGCGTAGCACCATACTGTATACAACAAGCAGTCAACAAGGAATTCAGATCATAGCAAATAATTAAGAAAATCAAGAAAAACTGAATCTTGTAAAGTAAAAACAATCACATAAAAAAGTGAACCTTTCACGGCGCTGCTCGGGGGTCAAACCATCATCCTTAGTTTTGCCTTTGCCACCACGAGCTGCAGCCCTTTCTCGGTCCTTTTCTCTTTGATTTCCTCGTTGCTTACAGTTAAGAATAACAACAGCAAAAGATTAAGAAAATAAGGAGATTCCGTAGAAAAATTAATTGAAGTCCAATGAGTTAAAAATTAGGAGATTTATTTATGATTTCAGGATAACAAATTGTTGTAACAGAGCGGAAGAAGTATAGAAGGATATTAGTCATGGTGAAACGACGCCGGAGCAGCCGGAGAACAAAGCTTGCGTTTAGAGAGAGAGAGAACTCGCAACAGGATGGGTAGAGTAGAATATGGGGCACCCTCTTCTCACTTGTATCAATTTTATTTTTATTTTTATTTTTTATTTTTAATTTTTTTTTGGGAAATATACTGTAGTTGACTTTTTAAATAGATGAGATGGATCAAATTGGCCATGTTCAAAAATCTTGAAAAATTTGGAAAATAATAATTGAGGCCGTGGGGTCAAATAAGGGTGATTTGCCCAAAATTTTCTCAGTATAGCCCCTCATTTAAAAAAATAGTAAAAAATATCTATGAAAATACTCTTTTAGCCTCCAATGTAATTTTAATAAAGGCAAAAATGCATATAAATCCCTGAACTTTGGTCAACGTTTCAATTTATGCACGAACTTTTAATTTTTTCTCTAAATTCACCAACTTTTAATTGTGTTCAATTTGCCCCCGAATTAGTTTTCCGGCAAAACAGAATCAGACGTGGCAGCTTGCGTGGCGGACGGAATCGTGACTTGGACAAAACAAGAAACAACCAAGAAACAAAACAAGAAACAACTAAGAAACAAAACAATTTGAAACATGAAGTTTGAATTCCATAACACCAGCCATAAACACATTCATATACATTTCAAAAAAGCATTAAAAGTGAATTTGGAATTTTCAATATCACCACATTTCAAATAAGCCTGCAATGAACTACAAAAGAGCATATGTCTACACATTCTTCATATGAAGCAGCAAAAGACTGAACACCTCACACTACGGGGCCTGGCTTCCTCCGTCGATTTAATCATCAACAGGTAACCTTCACTCGTGCGGATTTGTTCAATTCAACTCCAAGAAATCTCATCTCCCAAAAATCGCGCCACTCCTCACTTCTTCTACCAGAATCGCGCCATTCTCCTAGGGTTTTAGTTCCTAAATTGATATGAAAGGAACGATGTGGATTCCTTTGGTTATACCAATTGTCGACGTGTACCCAAAACGACGACGTTTCTCTATATATAAAGCCACGCAAGCTATCACGTCGGATTTTGTTTCGCCGGAAAACTAATTCGGGGGCAAATTGAACACAATCAAAAGTTGGTGAATTTAGAGAAAAAATTGAAAGTTCGTGCACAAATTGGAACGTTGACCAAAGTTCAGGGATTTATATACATTTTTATCTTTAATAAATAATTAAAGTGTATAGTCACATCCACACCGTAAAAAGTCATTTCGTAAAAGAAAGATGAATATGAAATTCAAGATTCCAAACATGAAATTATAAACAAGAGAAGATTCTCGTAGCTAAATCAAATCAGATACAAAGTACTACCTCCATCTCATTTAATTAGACACATTTGTCGTTCTAGTCCGTCTTAACAATTAGACTCATTTCCTAAAATGACAAATAATACTTGACTACAATTAACTCTCTCTCCTCAAAATTAATTACGGCCACATATTCTCCACTCTCTTAGTTCTTGGATCTATAGTAAATGTACCTAAATAAATGAGATGGAGGTAGTAATTCCTAATTTTTATAACTTTTTCCAAGTTTGAAATTTCAAAGCACAGTAAATCCTGAATTAGGGCATGTATAAATTGAGAAATGCATAACAATCTTTTGCCCTGAAAGGCCTATGCTTCATCCTTCCCTTTGATTACATAAGATAGCTTTTATACAATAACTCCTGAATTCGATTTGAAACGGTTGTCAGTTAGTTAATTTGCAAAACAAAGAATATGAATTGGTCGATTAAAGATTTATTTCTTTGCTTTCGATTTCCTGTGTTCATTTTTTTTTTTCTGCAGAATTTGGGGGTTATATACCTCAAATGTTATATTGAGGGATATAGGGATAAAATAGCCACTTGTTAATGTTTTGTATTTATTTTTTTAATAAGGGGCTATGGTGAGAAGAAAGGAGGCTACGTTTAAAATCACCCGTCAAATAATTAGGCTGAAGAAATTCATGGTTTTTCTTTTGTTACTTTTCTTTTCTTAAGTTTCATGGATAATATACTTTTAACCTTGTTTTGGAATAATTTAACTTAAATTTAAAGATTGCATCATGGAGCATTCAAACCGAAGACATTTTATCACGGAAATTTCAAACATTAACTGCACTACCACTACACCAGCCCAAGCACACAAATTCTTAAATTCTTTTTTTTTAAAAAAAAAAGAAAAAACTTCACTGGGTACATTTATTATGCCTTCCAAAAGAAGCTTTACAGCCTTCAAAATAAATTCATGCTCTTTGCCTTATGTCCTTGTCAATTAACCTTCAATTTGTGGCACATTCAAAGCACACATGAGCTCTCTAATCCTTTCCTAGGGGTGGCAAATCGTGCGGGTTGGGTCACTATCATGTCGACCAGATAAGGACACGACCTGTTAAGCCCAAACCTGAACACGACCTGTTAAGAATTTATTGAACACGAACCCGAACACGACACGAATTGCCCAAACCTGAACACGATACGGACACGATTATGACACGATTTTATTCAGGTTGACACAACACGATAATGACACGAAGCGATATAAAAATAAAATAGTACACAAACACGACTACGGCCTTTATCCGACACGTACATGAACATAAATAAATTAAAAAAATAATTAAATAATAATTAAATAATAATAAATAAATATTATCGGGTTACACGAATCCGACCTGTATCCGACACGAACACGACACGATAATTTCGTGTTCTTATCGTGTCAACACGATAAGGACACGAACACAATAAGTCTCAACACTAACCCATTAATTTCGTACGTGTTCGTGTCGGGTTATCGTGTCGTGTCAAAAATTGACAGCCCCATCATTTCCACTCTTTCAACTTGAATCAAATAGGTTATGCAGTCCCTCACCAAAGTCTAGGGGCACTTCCAAGTCTATTGAAAGTGCATGCTGCGCCTAAGTGCTTCTTTCCTCATGTGTGACGGATTTTGTAATAATTCTGCCCCTCATCTTTAATATTTCAACCATACAATCCTGTAAGCTTAGGAACATATTGTTTAAAGTTGTAGACTAAGCCCTACAACTTTAAATACATCCTAAAAATATTATGAGACATCCTAAAAAAGAAAAAATAAATACATTTGGTCACGTAGTAAATAATTGAACGGATTATCTAAGGTCGTATCATCAAGTTTCCCGAATTAAGTTGGCAGTGTTGGATTGTGAATGAATCGACACTCTTTTATTTTCAGTATATATATTTTAAATATAGAAAAAGCTCAAGTTGCATTCAAAATGTGTGCAATATTCCCGCCAGTCCATCGTATCAGATGCCTCATTAATTCTATGCCTCTAGTGCTTTTCCGGTATGATAGTAGTATAAGATAGAGCATCGAGTAAGCGATGGATTTTTATTTTTATTTTTTTTTTAAATTTATTTTCCTCCTAAAGAGGTGATATTAAGTTAAGGTGACATGAAATCTGATCACGAAAAAATAAGCTTTATATAGAAAAGGCTTTATAATCATAATTTCCATTACAAGTACTATCTCCATTAGAACCCTTTCCATTTTGGTCCGTCCCACTATATTATAGCTCTTTTTTTTAAATGACAAAAAATACTTGGTTACAATTAACTCTCTCTCCTTAGAATTGATTATAACCGCATATCTTCTCATTCCTCACATTCATTGGTTTTGGTGCAAGTCAAATGAGCTCTAATATAAAAGAATGGAGTAGTATTTGCTTTTAATTAAGCTCATGCTAACACAATTTTTGGCTCTCAATTGTAGAGTTAGCAGACTTTGAGGTGTCGTAACATATCAAGATTCATACGACTTCACCTAAAATTTAAAAATAAATAAATAATAACGCATTATGTGGGAAGAACATACAATGATACAATATATATATTGATAAACTTTATATAATAAACATACCACGAAAAGATAGAACAAAAAAACACTACGAAGGGTTTTTTTTGTGCAATATGTTGATAAGTGATAGGATGTGGCCCGGATTAGCTCGGCCCATTCCTAATTTCTCCAGCCCAATTCAGAATAAAGCCCAACAGCACAAGTCAAGAAACTCAGCCAACCACCCACGACGGCCAGAGTACGGACTGGACAGGCGAAGGCAGCACCCACGATCTCTCAACCACCCATGACCTCAATTCCCTATAAATAGAGTCATTTTGTAAGAAAAAAGGAGGGTTGTAATTTGCTGCTTTAAGTATTTCGAATACAAACATCCTCATCTTTTCTCTGTGGACGTAGATCTACCCAAAGATCGAACCACATAAATTCTCGTGTTCTTAGTTTTCTGCAAATCTCACTATCACAAAAACACTCTAAAATTCATGATCGATCACTGGCGCTGTCTGTGGAAAACGCAGCATTCTCTTTTGTGAAACCGATCAACGCGTTTTGAGTAAAGATACGATGGTGAGACCAACCCGCTCCGCCACCACTACTGCTGCCGCCGCTGCCGCCAAAGCAAAATAGAAACGAGATGACCCCTTCACCAATCCACCTTACACGCCAGCCAACAAGGAAGAGGGTGACGTTAGTCAAGCTCAGAAAACTGCTTCCCAAATCCGACGTGACCAGCAACCCATTCGCCGAACTCCTGAAGGCCATCTGGAGGATGTCCCGTCTGGGGATTCAGCTAGCAGCGGCAGGCCCGGTCAGGGTGGCAGCCGACGCGGCAACACCGAACTCCAACCCGAGCTTGGAGACGCGCTGAAGGCGTACCTGGACCTCCATGAGCAGGACTTTCGTAAGTTTGTCGATCAACATCGACAACAAAGTCAAAATAGGGAAGACGGAGTCGAACCGTCACAAAGGCGATCCCTAAGTCTCCAGATCGTTGGAGACAGGGAGGCCGAACTTCCCCGAAGGCGACAGAACAATCGCCATGGGAACGACCGAGATTCACCTCGGCGCGGTTCAACGTCACCTCGTCAAAACGCCGTTCTACCTCGGCGTGACGAAGGAAACGCCTACCAGGGAAGATTCACCGTCTACAGTCGAATCTCGACTCTCTTCACTAATAGGATACTCTATACTTTCCTCCCGTCGACGTATAGAGTACCTCTTATCCCGCCTTACAACGGGTCACAAGACCCCAACAACTTTCTATCCCGGTTCCAATATAACATGATGAACCAGGGACTGGCCGAAGACGTTTACATGTGTAAAGTCTTCCCCGAGCTGCTAGTGGACAACGCTAGAAGCTGGTTTGATAGCCTGCCTAATGGCAGCATAGGGTCGTATGCCGACCTACTTGACGCATTTGAGCGTCGCTTCTTTCAAAAAGCCGAGGAGAAGATCAGCCCAGCCCAGCTCCTAACTTTAAGGCAGGGGCGGGGAGAAACAATTAGTGACTTTTTGGCCCATTTTTATAACGAGAGCCTTAAAGTCGATCGTCTCTCCGACGACGTGCGTATCTTGGCATTTCAAAATACCATTCAGTCCGGAACTCTCTTTAGAGAGCTCGTAAAGGCACGCCCAATGACCTCCAGGCAATTATGGAGGATTGCTGATACATTCACAGAGGCGGATGAGGCCGATCGAAAAAAGCGGGCTGCAGATCGGCCTGAAAACAACGAGAAAAAAAAAGAAAGAGGAGCGCAACGACCACAGGCAAGGTCGACGAAGTGCCCTTGAAAGGTTACAGCGAGGACCCCTCGAGTCCTGCTTAGGACCTCAGCCCAACCAAGACCGAAGTCAGTTACACACCGCTGACAAAGTCTAGGGCTTAAATATACGAGCTTCATGCGAACTTGTTCAAGAAGCCGCCACCTCTATCCTGAGGAGGATCGAAATGCGATCCAAAGAAAAATACTGCAAGTTTCACAATGACTACGGTTATGAAATCGAGGACTGCAGGGACCTCGCCTCGGACATAGAGCACATGGTACGCGACGGTACCCTTAAATTGTACCAAAGTCACAACCAGAGAGAGGCCCGACCTCAAGGGAAGGGCAAGAGGAAGAAAAATAGGGGAGACAATAACTATACCCCCCAAAACGACAAAAGGCCAAAGCACGATGATGAGGATGAGGATGAAGATCAGCCTCAATATGATGCAGTCATCACTGCCATCACCGGACTGCCTGAGGGCACGATGAGGTCATCGTTGAAAGCCGAGAGCCGAAGTCAACAACGGGAAGAACCTGCCCAAAAAAGGTTCAAGAGGGACGAGGTCGTAACCTTTTCCAGCGATGACCCAGTTCCCCATGCGGTACCTCATCAAGATGCCACCATAATCGAGGCCGTGGTGGCCAACAAATTGGTCCACCGTGTATTTATTGATAGTGGAGCCTCTGTGAGTGTGCTCTTTAAAGACTGCTTCAATAAGCTCGATATCGAAGAAGCACGTCTAAGGCCGGCACCCATGCCGCTAAAGAACTTCACACAACAAGAGACGATGACGGAAGGCATAATTTCACTGCCCGTGACAGTTGGAAAGAGCCCGTTGTCCACTACGAAGATAATCCACTTCTTCATCGTAAAAGCTAGCTCCCCCTATAACATCATCTTAGGAAGGGATTGGTTAATAGCGACGAAGGCGATCTGCTCGGCCTACCACCTGACGATCAAAATTCCGTCTAAAAACGGAGTAATCACGCTTCGGAGAAACCAGCAGCAGGCTAAGGAGTGCATGCAGGTCGCACTCCGAGGTGCTAGGAGTCAGCACCCCCAAGCATAGCAACTACAGAACCCCGAAGAGGTGGAGCCGACGTCGCCTCCACCCGTCGAGCCGGTCGAAGACATCGCATTGTACGAAGATGACCCTGCCAAGGTCGTCAAAGTAAGGTTCATCAATGAAAATGAGCTCCGAAGTCAACTTATCCGGCTACTTCGGGAATATAGAGATGTCTTCGCTTGGTCGCCGCTAGACATGACCGGGGTGGCACTAAGTGTCATCACTCATCACCTCAACATCGATCCTGAGGTGAAACCAGTTCGGCAGAAGCAGTGAGCCTTCGCAGCCGAAAGAAATCAAGTGATCCATGATGAGGTTCGGCAACTGCAAAAGGCCGATATTTTATTCGAAGTGAAATATCCGACCTGGTTGGCCAACCCCGTGATGGTGAAAAAATAAGGAGGCGGGTGGCGGATGTGTATTGATTACACTGACCTCAATAAGCACTGCCCAAAAGACTGCTACCCCCTCCCTAACATTGACAAGAAGGTCGAAGCTCTTGTTGGCCACAAGATGTTCAGCTTCTTGGACCTATACAAGGGATACCACCAAGTCCTCATGAACGCCGAGGACGCGCCGAAGACCGCCTTCGTCACAGACTTCGGCGTCTACGCATACAAAAAGATGCCCTTCGGACTGAAAATGCTAGAGCTACATACCAAAGGATGGTCGACAAGATTTTTGAAGCCCACATCGGTAGTATTGTCAAAGTGTATATCGACGATATAGTCGTAAAAAACAAGGAAATTGCCACTTGTGTAAACGACCTTAAAATTATTTTTAGCCTACTTCGAAAAGTGAATCTAAAATTAAACCTAGAAAAGTATACTTTTATGGTCCGATCTGGAAAATTTCTAGGGTGTTGGCTTTCACGCGAAGGGTTAAAAGTTAACCCATCAAAAGTCCGAGCTATCCAAGAAATGCAAGTGCCGAAGTCAATCCATGACGTGCACAAGCTGACGGGCTGCCTAGCCGCCCTAAGTCATTTCCTATCTAAGGCCGCCGAAAAACAACTCCTATTCTTCAAGATACTAAAGAAGGCACCGAGCTTTGAATGGAATGACGAGCACAGGGAAGCTCGATGGCTTGAAGAAGTACCTCACAAATCTTCCTACATTATCTGTACCAAAAGAGGGCGAGGTCCTCTCCCTATACCTCGCCGCTTCGGATGAGGCAATCAGTGCAGTCCTGGTACGAGAAGAAAAACGTCATCAGCTACCCATCTATTTCATAAGCCGAGCCCTAAAGAGGCCGGAGACGAGGTATCAACCTTTGGAAAAGGTCGCACTTGCATTGGTGAATGCGGCAAGGACACTTCGACCGTACTTTCACGCCCACCCAATACAAATGCTGACCGACCTCCGCTTCGGCAAGTGCTTACAAAACCAGAAGCATCCGGGTGAATCGCTAAATGGGCTGTAGAACTCGGCGAGCACGCGATTTCCTTTGTACCTCGCCAAGCCATTAAAGGGCAAGCCTTGGCCGATTTCCTAGTAGAAGCCAAGTTCACGGACGCGTAGCAATCTGTCGAACCTACTGAGGATAAATCAAAGGCGAGGCACCGAAGCCACCGCCGCAAGACTGTTGGAAGGTCTACATGGATGGGGCATCAGGCAACAAAGGAAGCGGAGCCGGGATCTTACTCATCAGCCCGGAAGGGAAGGAGACCACCTATGCACTCTGATTTAACTTCCCAACTACAAATAACGAGGTAGAGTATGAAGCTCTGGTCGCTGGACTTCGTCTAGCCCAAGCTCTCCAACTACAGGCCATTCAAATTCACAGCGACTCCCAAGTCATAGTGAACCATATACTAGGCAAATACGAGGCCAAAGGAGAACAAATGAAGAAATACCTCCATAAGGCCAAATGCCTACAACAAGGCTTCTCATACTTCGAGTTGGTGCGAATCCCAAGGGGAGATAATGGCCGAGCTGACGCACTAAGCAAACTCGCGTCATCGTCAACGACTCCTCCAGTAGAAAAAGTATAGCTCCGAAGTATTGATCAAGCCGAAGTCAATGTAGTAACTGAAGATGAACCGAACTGGATGACTCCGCTTCGCAGCTACATAGAAAAATGTGAACTCCCATCCGATAAGGTCGAGGCTAGGAAGCTCCTGGCTAAATCTACCAATTACGTCCTAGAACAGGATGTGCTGTATAGAAAATCATACCTCCAACCTCTCCTAAGATGCGCAGGGCCAAATCAAGCGAACTACGCACTGCGCGAAGTCCACGAAGGCTCCTGTGGCAGTCACATCGGAGCCCGCGCCCTGTCCAAAAAGATCATGAGGTGGGGGTACTATTGGCCCACCATGTTCCAAGACGCTATCGACCTCGTCAAACAGTGTCCGAAGTGCCGAATCCACGCAACGGTCCCAAGGTTGCCACAAACTGAACTGGCCAGCATGCAGAGCCCTTGGCCGTTCATGCAGTGGGGAATAGACATCGTCGGCCCGTTCGAAAAAGCTCCTGGCCAACTACAGTTCCTCATTGTAGCCATCGACTACTTTACAAAATGGGTTGAAGCCGAACCACTGGCACGGATCACAAGTAAAAACACCCTAAACTTCATTTGGAAGAACATCATTTGTCGCTTCGGCATACCTCACATCCTCATCTCAGATAACGGAACACAGTTCACAGACAGGACGTTCAGAGAATGGTGTGACGAACTCCATATCCAATAAAAGTTCACCTCGGTAGCCCATCCTCAAGCGAATTGTCAAACCGAAGTTACGAACCGAACGATAGTTAAAGGGTTAAAAACCCGACTCGATAAGGCCAAAGGAGATTGGGCTGCCAACTTACCCCAAGTCATGTGGTCGTATCGAACCACCCCCCGGACATCACACGGTGAAACACCATACAACTTGGTGTATGGAACCGAAGCGGTGATCCCGAAATCGGTTTGCCGAGCCCCCGAACACTTAACTTCGCAGCCCAAGATAACGAAGAAAGACTTCGAACTAACTTGGATTTGCTAGAAGAAAAATGGGAACAAACCTACATACAAGAAGCTCGATACAAATAACAAGTAGCTCGGTATTATAATAACCGGGTGAAGCATCAGCAGCTCCAAGTAGGTGACTTCGTACTTCGGAATAACGAGGTCAGTAAGGCTGAGAAGCTCGGAAAATTAGAAGCCACTTGGGAAGGACCATACCGAGTTCAAGAAGTCCTCGGAAAAGGGTCGTACAAGCTCGCCCACTTATCTGGTGAGCCCATACCCCGTACATGACACATTAATCACCTAAAGAGATACTTTGTATAAATAGAGAATAATGTTCAAGTTCATTTAGGTTGTAGGAGTCGGGTCATTTTGTTTAAATTTGTCTTGTTTTTAACTTCATTTAATTAAATTTTAATTTTTTTCATTTACTTGCTTATATCTTTTGCATATATTTTGCATGTCTCTCTCTCTCGTTTATGCTGAGTATCTCGATTTTAAAATCCTAACGAGGATAACATAAATAAACTCCGCTTCGGAGTAACACCTAAATGCGCGTAAGGGGACCACCCCTATCGATAAATTCGACAAATAAGGAACCTGAAAGCCTTAACTTCGTCTTCAGACGAAGTGGCTATCTGAAAGCCTAAACTTCGTCACCCGACGAAGTAGCTACATGAAAGCCTTAACTTCGTTCTCGAACGAAGTGGCTACCTGAGCCCAAACTTTGTCTTCGGACGAAGTGGCTAACTGAAAGCCTTAACTTCATCTTCAGACAAAGTGGCTATCTAAAGCCTAAAATTCGTCTTCAGACGAAGTGGCTAACCGAAAAGCCTTAACTTCATCTTCAGATGAAGTGGCTATCTAAAAGCCTTAACTTCGTCTTCAGATGATGTGGCTATCTAAAGCCTAAACTTCGTCTACAGACGAAATGGCTAACTGAAAGCCTTAACTTCGTCACCGGACGAAGTGGCTACAAGAAAGCTGCCTTCGTTTATATAAGGGAATCTACCTTAGTAAAAGACGAAGATGAAAAGCTTAAATAAAATGCAATAATTTCCGTTTTATTCGAATGGAAAGAAATGTATAAATATTACATTAAGAAGACGAGGAACCCGGAGGTTTTGGCTGACTAAAGCTGAGCCAATCTCTAGCAAAATCCCTGCCAGAATTACAGTTCAGAATATCATCTATGCTAAGCCTGCCTCTACCTCGTCCAGGAGCCGAACTTCGACCTCTACCTCGACCACTTTGGCTAGCTTGACCCCGACCTCGTCCAGGTGCCAACCGCCGCTCTTGACGGTAAATTTCTCGAGAATGGCATGTGACAATCTTCAGATCTGGATCAACAGACCTCGAAGATTCACCTTCCAAGAAGTCTCTAGAAATACTGTCAAGCAACCTCGGATCTGTAACACGGGCCACCGAAGTCGAAGATTCAGCTTCTGACAAAATACGTCGCTTCAACATCGGGAAGCGATCAAGGACCGTCTCGTAGATGCTTGCCACACGAATGAGTTCTTCAAATTCATCCCAAACCTGTAGGGAGTCCTTCCCATATTGTTCCCTATAGCTTCGGCACCGAGCCTGATGTTCCTTCACTCTACTATAGGTCTCAGATATGGTGGATCCCCAAGATCGGTGAATAATAGCTCATACTCCTTATGCTCCACGACAATATCCTTGCATATTTTGATGTCGTCCAAAGCTTCCTGGTATTTGTCATCAAGCTCCAGATACTTCGCATGTACTTCATCGAGCTTCTCTTGAGCAGTTCGAAGCTTTACCTCAGCCTCGACCTTGATGTTCTCAGCCTGCTTCTTCCAGTTTGAAGCATTGAGTTCGGCTACCTCTACAGCTCGGCGAAGCTCGAATATTTCTTCAACGAAGTGAGAAGCATCAAAATAATCGGGAACGGACTACAAAGAATAAATACAAGCAAGTTCAACAAAAAATCTTTTTATTTATAGCCGAACACGGCAAAAGAGGCGCCACCCTAACGGTGACGAGGTACAAGGCTACAACAAAAAAAAAAAAAAAAAGAAGAGAACACATGAGAGGTCAAATTAAACCCCCTCACGGTTTCCTTCATCCCTATCAACCTCGAGTTCGGCATCGGCCTCCCCCGACCTCTCTCCAGTGGCGTCGGTGGCAGGGTCCTTCGGCAGTCCGGCGATCACGGCCTCCAGCTTGTGATCCCTATCGCAAGGACAATTCCGAACCGCAGTCTCCGATAGCAGGCACCTCTGCTCAGCCAGCCTCTCCACCACTGGTACCTCCGAAGTGCTCTCCACAAGCACCTCGGCATATTCCCACAGCATCTCCTCTTCAGAACATGCCTCATACCCATACTTGGCCTTATCCAGGTCTAGGTAATCCTGGGCAATCAAGTCGATGACTGCGGTAGAAACCGAAGTGCTCATAGCACCTACCAGTTGGGTAACGACCTTACCAAAGTGGCGGAACCGGAAAATACGCTCGGCGAAAACACGGAGCATCCCACCTTGGCCAGCAACCGCACGGGCCAATTTCTCCCTCTCCGCAGCGAGCTGGGCTTTCAACTCTGTAACATCGGCCTCGAGGTCGAACGCTTTCTTCTTCACCTCTTCGGTGGCGGCGAGGACCTTAGCCTCCTATTTCGCCGCCATCTTGGCCTTAGACTCGGCCGCGGCCACCTTTGCCGCAGATGCCTCAACCTCGGCCGAGAGTCTCTGAAATTTGGCAACTCCGTCGGTAACGAAGTTCGCCAGGCTCTTCAGTCCGGCCATAGCCACCTCGGCCTCCTGCACAGATAATACATGTTAGGCCACACCTAACATCAATTTCTCATCTACCGAATTCTACTCACCTCGGGAAAAGACATCTCTCTGTCTAAATCCTGGCCCAATAGTCGACTGCCATCGTATGCCCCCACCTCGTCAATCGAGGTAAGTCGAACTCCCTGACTCTGATGAGCCATGGTCAGAGGCGGAAGGGGGCCAGCAAGAGGTGAACCCTGCTGCGAACTTCCGGAGACTGACCTAGTGTTAGGAACAAAATCCCAACTATCAACGAACAGAAAGAGAAATAACAAACGACTATAAATCCGGCGCCTTCTACGGGAAGGTCGTCGGCGCTAGGGGCGGCTGAACGCGGGGGGGTCCCGTTGGCAGCCTTGAAAGAGATAAAGTTCGAAAAGAGTTGAACAAGAATTAGGGCTGAAGTTCTATATTTCTCATATATCTCTCATAAAATAAATACAGCCCTTATATACTAAACCCTAGTGTTGGTTCGACCTATTCCTAGTCCGGGAAAGAACCAACAAAGAAAACCCGAACGGAGCTTATAATATGCTCGACCCAATTACAGTAAAAATAACTAAAGAAATTACAAATAAGCTAAATAATAATAATAAGTCATTACAAATATTACTCTCCCCTTAGGCTCACGAAGTGAATCTCTTCGGAGGTAGAATTCTATCTCTCGGACGTAGTGAAATCGGAGAAGCCGCTACACCCCTTGCGCAGTCGTCAATATTGCTTGTTTCATCAACAGTACCATGCACCTCCTCGGCACTCTCGGCTTCCGTTGCAGCCTCGGTCGTAGTCGTATCAACTCCCCCTCCGTTAAGCACCACCTTGTCCTCAAGGGGAATATCAGGGTAATGATGATGAAATTCCTCGACCGGCTCCCATGACGGCGATGACGCATCCGACCAACGTATCAACCACTGCTCGACCGCCTCACCATCCTGCCACACAACGCGGGAATCCATAATTCCCAACGGACGAACCACCGGACGATCACCGTGAAATTCCGTAGGTAAAGCTACCTTATCAAACTCCTCGCCCGCCACGTATTCCTTCAGAAGACTAACATGAAAAACGTTGTGAATGCGGCTGCCCTCCGGTAACTGCAAACGATACGCCACAGGCCCGACTCGGGCCAAAATCTCATAAGGACCATAAAATCGCCGAGCTAGTTTGGCCGACAATGGCTTTGCCACCGAATGTTGACGATAAGGCTGGAGCTTCAACCAAACCAAATCACCCACTTCAAACTCTACATGACGGCGATGTTTATTTGCAGCATCCCTCATACGTTGTTGCGCCTTCGCCAAGTTTTCCCGCAGCAACGTAAGCAACTTGCCCCGCTGAATAATTAGGTCAGCCACCTTGGGTGGAGTTCGTGGAGAAGGGGAAGCCGCGACAAGCAAAGGCGGCTCGCGACCATACAATGCCTGATAAGGAGACATGCCAAGACCCGCATGATAAAAACAATTTAGA
This sequence comes from Mentha longifolia, assembly GCA_001642375.2. Classification (NCBI taxonomy): domain Eukaryota; kingdom Viridiplantae; phylum Streptophyta; class Magnoliopsida; order Lamiales; family Lamiaceae; genus Mentha; species Mentha longifolia. The sequence continues at coordinate 15,868,403 of CM038114.1, read as the reverse complement.
GCTAATTCCGCCCATGGAAGAAAATTGCCCCAAGTGGATGGTTTATCCGCTGCAAAAGATCGCAAATACTGTTCCAACCCCCGATTACGAACCTCCGTCTGACCGTCCGATTGTGGATGATATGCAGTAGAAAATTGCAACTTGGTGCCACTAAGACGTAGCATCTCCTCCCATGTTGCATTCAAGAAAACCGAGTCACGATCAGAAACCAATGTCTTCGGAAAACCATGATGTCGTACGACCGTATTAATGAACAATTGGGCCACGCGTAGAGCATCAAAACGCGTGGGCAATGGGGCGAAATGCGCATATTTCGAGAGCCGATCAACAACCACCATAATCACCATGTAACCCCGAGAAGGCGGCAAGCCCACGATGAAATCCATGGACACGTCCTCCCAAACCTGAGATGGAATCGGAAGCGGTTGTAATAAGCCGGCCGGCTTCTGCGTCGAATATTTAGTCGATTGACAGATATTGCAAGATTCGACAAACTTCTTCACATCTTTGCACATCGACGGGCAATAGAAACCCGCAGACAAAAGCCGGAAGGTGCGCTCAAAACCTGGATGACCCGCCATGGGAGTACTATGATGTTCATGCAACAAGCGCTTGCGAAACTCCGAAGACGGACTAAGTAGAATTCGGCGATCATAATAAATCAAGCCATCAACAAAGGAGAGGTGTGGTGGTGCTGTGCCCTCAAGTATTTTCGTCCGCAACGCGACGAGATCGGGAAGCAACGACGTCTCCACCCGCAGCTCATGAAGAATAGAAGGAAGAGGTTGTGATAGTGTAGCAAGCGTAGCCGTGACCGCAGCGGTGTCATCGTGAACATGTTCGCCGACGATGGTTTCAGACTCCTCCCGGCGAGATAATGCATCCACTGCCTTATTCGTACTGCCCTTCTTATATTCAATACGGAATTTATACCCCATCAGCTTCCGAATATAAAAGTGCTGCTTCGGTGTTTGCACCACTTGTTGGAGGAGATCTTTTAGACTCTTCTGATCACTCCGAATAATGAATTCCCGGCCCAAAAGGTATTGGCGCCATTTCTGCACGGCCTCGACGATGGCATAAAGTTCTTTATGATAAGTCGACGCACTACGACGCCGAAGACCTAACTTCTTGCTGAAATAAGCGATAGGATGCTTGTCTTGTAATAGTACCGCCCCAATTCCCACATCCGAGGCGTCGGTCTCTACGCAAAAAGTGGCAGTGAAATCAGGAAGGCGTAACACCGGTGCTGTGGACATGGCCTTTTTGAGCTGTGCAAACGCTGTGTCCGCCTCGGCTGACCAAACGAATGAGTCTGTCTTGAGAAGCTCAGTGAGAGGGGCAGCGATCATAGCGTAATGAGCCACAAATCGACGATAGTAGCCCGTGAGTCCCAAGAAGCCGCGCAGCTGTCGAACGGTTTTAGGTGTCGGCCATTCCAACATGGCCGTGATTTTGGACGGATCGGCCTTGAGCTCGCTGTCGGCCACCAAATGCCCTAGATATTCGACTGTGGTGCTGCAAAAAATACACTTTGAGAGTTTGACGAAGAAGTGATGATCGCGTAACACAGTGAGAACCGCCCCGAGATGGTTACTATGCTCCTCCAAAGTCGGACTATATATCAAAATATCGTCGAAGAACACGATAACATATTTGCGAAGGAGAGGCTGGAAAATGTTGTTCACAACGGCTTGAAATGTGGAAGGAGCATTCGTCAGACCGAAAGGCATGACCAAAAATTCGAAATGGCCATCATGTGTTCGAAAGGCGGTCTTAAATATATCGGCCTCGTGCATGCGAATCTGGTGATAACCCGAGCGGAGATCCAGTTTCGAAAAGAATTTGGCACGGCCGAGCTCATCAAATAGCTCATCTGCGGTAGGAATCGAAAAATGGTCGGGCACCGTGGCCATATTAAGAGCCCGATAGTCAATGCAAAAACGGAATGTACCATCCTTCTTCCGAATTAGCAGCATCGGTGAAGAGAAGGGACTCTGGCTCCTCTGTATGATGCCTTGCTCTAGCATTTCGTGTACTTGGCGCTCAATTTCCTTCTTCTGAAAATATGGGTATCGATATGGACGTACATTCACCGGTTTGGTTTGTGGGAGCAAGTGGATTCGGTGGTCAAAGTCACGTTGAGGAGGCAGACCAGTGGGGAGCTGGAACACTGAAATGAACTGTTCCAAGACGGATAAAATTATCGGTGGAGTGTCTGTCGGAAAAGAGATATCTGTCGAACCCACAGAAGGTGGTGATTCCCTGTCAAGTGGCACAATTTCATAGAATTCATTGGCGGACGAATAAGAGGTCAGCAACGCTAATGCATGGAGAGATAGTGGACGTGGTGAAGGCGGCGTTCCATGCAGCACACGATGTTCGCCATTCTGTACGAACTTGAGAGTTTTCCCAACAAAATCAGCCGAGATGGTACCCAGAGACTCGAGCCAGGCCATGCCAAGAATGATGTCGGGACCATGAATGTCAAGTATATGAAGGTCAATGATAAAGTGACAATCCTGCACAGATAATTTAGTAGCACGCGCAACATGAGAACAAAACAATGAAGCACCATTACCAACATACACCCTAAAGGGTCTGATGGGTGTGAGCGATAACTGCAGCTGCTCCGCGATCCGAGGATGTAGAAAATCGTGAGTGCTACCCATGTCTATCAAGATATGCAGTAGTGTAGATCCCAACTTCCCTTGCACATTAAACGGACGAGCGCGTTGACCAGCATCCAGAGACTGTAAGTGAGAGAGATCAGCCGTGATGAGATCCTCCGAATCATCCTCCTCGTCATCACCAATATAAGAGAGTAGCTTTGTGGCACAAACGTGGCCCGGAACCCACTTTTCCGGGCAGTAATAACAAATACCCCTCTTTGCGCGTTCTTGTTTCTCCGCATTCGAAACTCTAATAGGTTGAAAGCCTTTCTTGTCGCCTGTCGTATAAGGATGCGGGTTAGATGAGGGGACAGCCGTGGAACCCGGAGCTGCTGAGGGTTGTTTCGAATCACGAGAAGTCCATTTAGTGCGCACGAAGTGCTTCTGACGTTCCTCGTGCGACGCCGCGAGCCGTAAGGCTAAAGCCATTGTGGCGGAGAGGGACAACGGCTGTTGTAACTCCACCTTCTCTTGTATCGGTTCCTTCAAACCCGCGATAAACATTGGAATGAGTGTTGATTCTGGTAGCCCTTCAATGCGATTTAGAAACTTTTCAAACGTGGCATGATATTCTGCGACTGATCCCGTTTGAACCAACTTCGACAAGGGCCCAATATAATTGGTGAAGCTCTGCGGGTCGAAACGATGTCGGACGTCCTCCAAAAATTCCGTCCATGAAACAGCAGTACGGTTGGCCCGATAGTTGAAAATCCATTCAGATGCAGGCGGTTGAAAAAGCATAACCACGTAATGGAGACGTTCGTGGTCCGGAATGGCTAGGTGGTCGAAGTAATATTGCACTCGAGCTATCCAATTTGAAGCGTCTGTGTCGTCGAACTTCGGAGCTTCCATCTTGATTTCCCTTGGGGCCTCATAATGGCCCTGACGTCCGCGAAAACGCTGATAGGGCGAGTCCCATACGGTGGCTTGTCGAGGTTCCAGCCAATCACGATCGTCTTCCTCCCAACCCCGGTGCATGCCACGCTCTCGCGAAGGTGGGTAGGTTTGTGGCTGCCGCGTGTAACGATCCTCCATGTACTGAACGCGGTCCTCATCACCACCCGTTCGGCGTCGAAAAGCACCCTGAAAACCTCCTCGGCGGCCGCGACCTCCCCCACCACGCATGTGGTTGAAAACCGGGGGGAGTTCCTCCAGAGTATGGCGCGCACGAGGACGAAGGAACAGATCTGGATCCTCCTCAAAATCCTGTAACTGGTAGTGATCCTGTGGCTGAAGAGACTCCCTCGTGGTGGCACGACGCTTAATATCGGCAATGGTGGCTTCTAACTGATCCATCCGTGCGATCAAAGTAGCGATGGCGTCGGGCGGCTGTGGCTGTGGCTGTGGCCTGGAGAGCAAGTTGTCGGCGGCAGGCAGTGGCCACATGCTAGAGCCGATGATATCCCGAGCCGCTGCAGCAGGATTCTTACGTGGGGGACCGAGTATAATCTCCGTTGCGTTGCCACCGGTGAGCAATCCCGGCGGCGGCTGTGTGTTAGTATGTTTGGCCATGAATTGAGTTCCTCAACGAGAGCACCAACTTGTTAGGAACAAAATCCCAACTATCAACGAACAGAAAGAGAAATAACAAACGACTGTAAATCCGGCGCCTTCTACGGGAAGGTCGTCGGCGCTAGGGGCGGCTGAACGCGGGGGGGTCCCGTCGGCAGCCTTGAAAGAGATAAAGTTCGAAAAGAGTTGAACAAGAATTAGGGCTGAAGTTCTATATTTCTCATATATCTCTCATAAAATAAATACAGCCCTTATATACTAAACCCTAGTGTTGGTTCGACCTATTCCTAGTCCGGGAAAGAACCAACAAAGAAAACTCGAACGGAGCTTATAATATGCTCGACCCAATTACAGTAAAAATAACTAAAGAAATTACAAATAAGCTAAATAATAATAATAAGTCATTACAAATATTACTCTCCCCTTAGGCTCACGAAGTGAATCTCTTCGGAGGTAGAATTCTATCTCTCGGACGTAGTGAAATCGGAGAAGCCGCTACACCCCTTGCGCAGTCGTCAATATTGCTTGTTTCATCAACAGTACCATGCACCTCCTCGGCACTCTCGGCTTCCGTTGCAGCCTCGGTCGTAGTCGTATCACCTAGCCCGGTCAGTCGCTCTCTCAGCCGAAGTACCAGACACCGTCTGTAATACGGCAGGAGTTGGCCTAGCCCTTTTCTTTTTCTGTTGTACCGCGACCTGAAGATCTTGGGGATTCACTACAAAAAACATGTGTGTATCAGTCAACACCAACAAATTGCCAAACCAACAATAGTGAACAAGGACCTCACCCAAGTCCGCGGTCGGTACAAAATTATATGGGCTTAGCCCATGACTCGCGAGATTGGCCTCGGAATAATCCCTCTCGATGAGGCCGATACTCATCAAATCCGTCTCGAGATCACCGGTGGGTTTCCCAGTATCTCGAGACGAGAACTTAGCATTCGTCCAAGGATGTAATGGCACACCCTCAGTTCGGCAGAAGAAAAATTTCTTCTGCCAGTTCGACACTTTGGTGGGCGTCCCTAACTTAAACCTATTAATAGGGGAAAGGTATGCCCACCCCGTCGGACCTAACTTAGGTCTAAAAAACCTAAGAAACGAATCTACTGTGGGAGTACCACCACGGCGGCTGACCTCGAAATAGAAACCTACGACCTGTTTGATGGAGGGCGGTGCCAACTGACCTAACGACAGATGCAGTTCCTCTAACAGCTCGACAACAAAAGAATTTAAAGGAAACCGTAGACCGTAATGAAGATAATCTTCATATACGGTGAAAAATCCTATTGGCGGAGAACTACCTCTATCGACATCACGCGGTAACAGCAATTCGACCAACTCGGGAAATAAAAACCTACGAGCTAACCCTTGCATATGAGACACAGACATAGTGGAAATACAGGCAAGAGCAGCGTTGGACCCGACCAATGGTGGGAATTCAATTTCTCGAATTGCCGGCGGGACCAACGAGCGAGTATACACATTTAACCAAACCCTCGCTGGAAATCCCCTACACGGCGAGGGCGAAATCTCTATGTTTGCCCTATCGGTACCTATTGGGGAAGAAGAAGAAGAAGAATCCATTATGAGGAAATTACTTACTTGTCACAGTTTTTCCCGACTAAAAACACTGGGAACTAGACTGAACGGCGACGGCGGTTGCAGATTTTTGATTTAGGGTTTTCTCTCTTGATTGCAATTGAAAATCGATTTGAGGGGGAAAATATTTTCTAGCGTACGTTGGAAGATTTTATAGGCACAGGCACGCCTTTTCAAATCCCGCCTCTCCGCCTGCTCCAACGAACAAGCGACATGTATCCTACCTACCCTGACACCAACAGTCGCGCCCTTCAACTCACCAGTATTTGCTATCAACCTCGTCTTTGCGAGGTGGTATGCATTTCGACTTCATCGAAATTTCAATTTCGACGGGGCAATGCAATTCAAGCTCGACCTCGTATTTATGAAGCGGTACGCATTTTGACTTCGTGATGTGAAGCGGTATGTAATTCCGACTTCGTTGAAATCTCAATTTCAACGGGGCAATGCAATTCCAGCTCGGCCTCATCTAAACGAGGCAGAATAAATTCCGACTTCGTCTAAATCCCAATCTTGACGGGAGCAAGGCAATTTACACCTCTCTACAATGACCTCGCTTCTCCGACCTTTTAGGAGGGGGGGGATGTGATAGGATGTGGCCCAGTGGCCCGGATCAGCTCGGCCCATTCCTAATTTCTCCAGCCCAATCCAGAATAAAGCCCAACAGCACAAGTCAAGAAACTCAGCCAACCACCCACGACGGTCAGAGTACGGACGGACAGGCGAAGGCAGCACCCACGATCTCTCAACCACTCATAACCTCAATTCTCTATAAATAGAGTCATTTTGTAAGAAAAAAAGAGGGCAGTAATTTGTTGCTTTAAGTATTTCGAATACAAACATCCTCATCTTTCCTCCGTGGACGTAGATCTACCCAAAGATCGAACCATGCAAATTCTCGTGTTCTTAGTTTTCTGCAAATCTCACTATCACAAAAACACTCTAAAATCCACGATCGATCAATAAGAATCTTGGCTAGACTTTAATGGTAGCTAATTTCATATTTTTTGGATGTTCGTGACACCTGATTCTGAAGACTATTGAAGCAAAACATGAAAATTCTTAAATATCTATTAAAATTATGTGATTAAAAAAAATTCTCTTACACATTTAAGGCATTATGGATCATCATCCATTATCAATTTATATATTCGCCCTTTTAAATTGTTTGAAACGATTTCAGAATAAAGTATATATTGGACCACTGAACCGTACTTTTTCTGACTTCAATATAATGAAAATTATTTGATGTTCTTTTATATATCATATTGGAAAAGCACTAAATTTATTTGATGTTTTTTTTTTTCCAACTAAACCATGCTCTTTCTAATAATTCCGACTTCAATATATATAATGAAAACTATTTGATGTTTCATATTGCACAAGTGAGATACAGGTAAAAAGAAAACTTGATTTGAAATAAATGGTATTTTAAATTCAAACAAAAAACTTTTTGACGACTGTAATCTCCAACCAAACATGGAACAACGTTGTTTGAATTGTATTCCACCAAAACGTAGTAAAAAAAGCAATAAAAGCAAAAACACTACATAAATAAATTTTCTTTTGAGACGACAATACATACATAAAAGAAAACAAAAGGGAATATCAAAAGCCCATAAACCATAAAGAAAAAGAAACACGACCCAAAAAAAAAAAAAAGCAAAAAGAATTTCAAGACACCTCCTTTCTCCTCCTCATCATCATTTCAGCCACCCATGGCAGCGGCGGCGTTCGTACTCAAAGCGGTGGGGCTGCTGATCGCCGCCACCGTCTCCGCCGCGGCAGCCACGTGGTGCGTGGTGAGGAGCGACGCGAGCGAACAGGTTATGCAGAGAGCTCTGGACTTCGCTTGCAGCAGCGGCGCCGACTGCGCCCCCATTCAGCCTTCCGGTCTCTGCTATCTGCCTAATACTTTGCAAGCCCACGCTTCTTATGCCATCAACAGCTACTACCAGCGCCGCCGCAACGCCCCCGATGCCTGCTTCTTCGGCGGCGCCGCCGCCACCGCCACCACCGATCCGAGTTTGCATTTTCAACCTTCTTTCACAGAAAACACACAGTACACTTAATATTTTTTGACATGTGAAGGATATTTTTAGTCGATTCGGATACTCTATTCGATTCCGTGTTGCAGTTTCATTGTACGGATAGTCAACAAATATTTTATAAACCAACATTAATTTTTGCTTAGGAAATTTTTAATTATTGCTACTTTAGGAAATGTGCATGCATGACACGTTTCGCCCATCCGTTATTGCAATAGAAGATGAACACGGAATTGATTTAGAGAGAGATGTTTGTCATTTCTGCATGCTTCATTTGGGTGGATCTTTCCTATTTTATTTTTAATGATTTATATATTTAAACTCACTGTTTCAGGCTATGGATCTTGCGTGTACCCATCATCTCCTAGGTAAAGTATATTAGTATTTGATTATTACCCTAATTTTCTTGTTCAATTTATAAACTTATGCAGCTTTTAATTCCCACATGTTGTATGTGTCCATTTATTTTTTCTTGTGTTTAAATATTTACCTATATCAGTTTTATGACTTAGCCGTATAATATTAAATGAAATTTTAACCACTATATATCCGGAATTTGATAAAATCATTGAGAAAATTGCGTGGTAAACCCCCTCCAAATTTTGGAATGTCCTTGTAATTTACTAGCCTCCTTTGTTTTTCAGAAATGCAGGAGGCACGTTGGGTACGAGTGGTGGCACGAGTACTCCAGGCACTACTCTAAGCGAAGCACCTCCGCCACCGGGAAACACGACGACACCTCTGTATGGTGGCGGAGGTATGGGAAATGTAGTTGCTGACTCCCCAACGTCTCATGCATCTCTCAACTTGTTGAAAAGAAACATTTGCATCACTTGTGTGATTTTTTGGCTTGTTATCTTATTTATATTCAAAATCATGTAGTGCGTAAGTACTCGCTAACATTTTGTTAAATTTGAAGAGACTAGGTTTAGGTAAAATCTCATATGTGTGCAACAAGTTTTTCTTTTATATTGATCAGCTCTTAGTTGTTTTGCCAAAATTGATATACACATTATTTGGATTAATTCATAGATTAAAAAAAAATTGAGTACATAAAATATAAATTTGACTGCTTAACCTTTGCATAGTACTGTAACGAGATGATTGATATCTATGTTAATATTTAATATACTAAAGTATGATAGTTTACCTCCAATTTTTTGATATGTGAGCATTATTATCTATTTCATTATGTTATTCATATTTTATCAAGTTATCATTTTCTATGCAATTATTTAATGCATTTAATACTTCGAAGTATCTTATTTTTTGTTTATTAAAATTTAATACATTAATTAAATTTTAAGTAACACAAGGTTACTACCTAGGAAGATAATTTTGACTAATAATTTTTCTCATTATTTGTTTTTCTTTAGTAATCTATTATTATAGTATATACTAAAGTAAAATAGTCTTATTTACATTTTCACTCCAAAACTATATTATCTACATTAATTAAAACTCCGGAGTTAGTAACAACTTTAAAAAAAAATTGCATTAATAAATTTGCCTACAATATTCAAGAATAAATCACATTTCAAAAATTCTTATGCATGTTAAAATTACAACATAGAATTTGAACATTTAAATTTGTATTTTTTATTTTTTTGTATATAGTTATTGAAGTTATATTTTATCATATAAACTATTTATAATTTATTTCCCATCAACGCGGGTGTACAATTATAGTAAAAAATAAAGTGGAACCTAAAAATAGAATGAATATTTACTTTTGAGTTTTTTTTTTTTTTCAAACACCCCAAAAGGGTGAGGGGTTAGACAGACCTCCAACCTGTATAACACGAATAAAATCAAACAGCGTCTGATGGAGATAACACTAAAAATAAGTGAATCCCCAACATAAACCGAAAAAACAAAGCCAATCGGAATTGGCCTTTCATACTTTGTAAATATTACTAGTTTATGTGATAGCTCAAAATTGAAACAAAGTATATGATCAAACTTTACAACTAAGACTAGGGTTGGGAAAATTACCGAAAAACCGGTATTAACGCTCATACCGTATCAAAAAATTATCAAAATAATCGTCATTTAAGTATACAAAAATTTTCGGTAAGGTATCATACCACACCGTAAAACTATGGTAAGGTAAATGCATCAATTTTCAGATACCGAGGTATACTGTTGCATACCGAAATTCCGGTATATACCAGAAATAAGGTATATACTATATTAAGTTTCAAGTTTGATTGGTTTGGTTTTTCAAATATTTCGTAGATATAACTACATTAAGTTTTAGTTTATATGTTTGAGAATGATTAGAGTTTTGTTTTTTTGTTTTTTTTTTTGGAAATAATGGTAAATTTATGTCAAACATATATATAACAATTGCAATCCAAAAAGACATTCCAGCAAAAGGAATCATAGCAAAATGAAAGGAGCAAAAAGTAAAATAAAGTCATGTTACTGTCTCAACTCAAAAACTAAAACAATGTCATCTCAAGCATCTGGAACAGCTGCTTCATGAGGAACAACTGCTTCTTCATGAGGTACCTGCCCAAGCTTCATCAGGAGATCACTAAGATCATGAAGACTGATATATATGGCATGGATCATGGCTCCCATCTCTGGAGGGAGATTTTCATACTGACGTGCAAATTCATTCACGGCCCGGAGAGGACAGACAACGCAGCTAACACTGCATCTAGATGGTCAACGAAATGCATAGGGCTACCAGGAGCAGTAGGCCTGGACTTCGGGCTACCACCGTTAGAAGATTTAGGGCTGAACAATCATCGTGATATAAAGATATTCCAAGATAGACCGTAATATACCGGATTAAGGTATGGTATATCGAAAATAAGGTACGGTAAGGGCATGTATCTTCCTCCATACCGAAAGTTACGGTAAGGTAAATGTATAAAATTTAACATACTATAATTTAAAGTAAGATATAAGGTATGACGAAAAATGAAAGTATACCATACCAACCCACCCCTACTCAACATCATTGTCAAATTCCCCTAAAACAAAACACCATCATTAAGATAAAAAATAATATGTACGAAGAGGTCATATGGAAAAAAAGAAAAGAAATACTATTATATTACTAGCTATGAAATACTAGGTCATATGTAAATAAGAAATATATAAACGAAACTCACACCATGTCATATGTAAATAAGAAATATATAAACGAAACTCACACCATGCCAAAATATATTAGGTCACATGCAACACAATAAGTATACGGAACGGAAGGGACGTCGGGTACAGCGGTGCCGAACAGGCTGTGGTCCAACAGCATCGGCAACGGCTTTTGGGTTTTGAAGCTCAGGGTTTGGATTTGGTAGGGCTTCTACAGGCTGGATGACCTCTACCTCTTGTATCTCAAGGTCTGGAACTTGTACCTCTGGCTAGAGTTCTTAATTTTTTTTTGTCTTAAACATGAATGCTATCTGCGAGTCGGCCTCATATGGCGCGACTGTGTATGGTATGAATTTCTCTTTCAAAACTTCGATTAACTCATGAGCATGCATAGCCGTGATTTTGCCTCGTCATATGGCACAACTATGTATGGTATGGATTTCTCTTTCAAGACTATTAACTCATGGGTATGCATAGCCATGATTTTTTGCCTCATATTATGTGCGCGACCGTGTATGGTATGGATTTCTATTTCAAGGCTTCAATTAACTCACATGCATGCGTAGACGTGATGTTGCCATATATGATGCGACGTGTAGGGTATGGATTTATCTTTCAAAACACATTAATGTTAATTTAAAGCAACATAACATTTGGATTTAGATTTTGGCCTCAGGATTTGGATTTGGATTTAGACCCTCCAACTAGAAATTGTTGAATCTCTTGCAATGTGATCCGGACCAGGTGGGGAATGGGCTAGGGGCCATTATTTTGGTAGCCCGCTATGATTTGGTTTAGTGATTGCCGTGCACCGCAGCCACGGCAATGTCCGCCCCTTGTAGCTAAGGTTGGGGAAAATTATAGAAAAATTGGTATTACCGCTCATACCTTATCAAAAAATTAAAAAATATATTGTCATTAAGGTAAACCAAAATATTCAATAAGGTATCATACCACATTTAAAACTACGGTAAGATAAATGTATCAATTTTTAGATACCGATGTATATCGTTGCATACCGAAATTCCGGTATATGCCATATTAAGTTTCAAGTTCCATCGGTTTAGTTTTTCAAATATTTCGTAGATACGACTATATTAAGTTTAAGTTTATTTGTTTGAGAATGATTGAAGTTTGATTAGATGTAAACTTTTGTATTCTCTTGTTATGTTTTCAACTACTTATTGTCTGAATAATTGATTGATAAATATTGAAATTTAATCATTGTGATATAAAGATATTCTAAGGTATACCGCAATATACCGGATTAATGTATGGTAGATCGAAAATAAGATATGTTAAGGTTATGTAGCTTCATCCCAACCGAAACTAAGGTATAACAACTTAAGTATACCGAAAGTTACGATAAGGTACATGTATGAAATTTAACATAATACAAAAATATAAGGTATCACGAAGAAAATAAAAGTATACCGTGTCGATCCACTACTAATTAAGACACATACACTTTCATGAGAATTTTGTAAATTATACAAGTAATGTTTTATTTTTATACTAATAAACATTATAAAAATAATTAATTAATTAATTTAAAATAGGAATGGTACAAATTCACAATGAACTAATTTTATTTGGGACAATGTCCAGAAAAATGTAGAAATAGTCAGGGGTTTTTTTTTTTTTTTTTTTTTTTCGAAAAAATAGTTAGTATTTTATTAGAAATCAAATTTTGGAGATCTCAGTTTCAGTTTAGTTAGAACGACTGAAGACGAAGACAAATTACAGCAGGAATTGCTGTCAGATCTATTTTCTGGGAAATTTGATGAAGAAAAGTTGAAATCGTAGAGAGAGAGAGGATGAATATATTCAGGTTAGCAGGGGATATGACCCATTTGGCAAGTGTTCTTGTTTTGCTCCTCAAGATTCACACCATCAAATCTTGTGCTGGTAAATCCATTTCCCCATCTCCTATATACGCCTCTGATCTGGTTATTGAATAACTGATTGTAATTCTTTTACTTTTCTTGTTTATTTGTTTGATCGCTGATATTGCATTTTACCACATAAAAAAGCCTTTTTCTGGGGTTTAAGGCCATTTGTTCCGCTGATTTAGGAAATTGAAAAAATGTGTGTGTGTGTGTGTGATTGTGGGCTTGTTCTGAATGCAGCTGAGGAATTAGCATGGATTAATTAGTTAAGCTCTCAATTTGTGCTTGAATGTTCCTTAGAGGTCTCAATTCAGGCAATTCTCAACTGCTATAATGTAGCTTAGAGGTCGAGGTGAATGTCTTCGAGTTTCGCATGCTAGATCATGTCGAATGTTGCAGAATTCTTAGTGTAAACAATATCAGAAATATTAGAAGATTGTAATCTTTTCAAGGACATGGAGTATGATTGCTGTTAATCTTGAGTTCATTGAGGTGATTTTCAGAATGCTGCTTTGTATATGGCATTTGTCGGTTATCTTTGGGTAAGCTGCTTCGAATTTATTCTTATTGGAATAATGTTGCAACATGATATATAAGGCTATGATTGATTCTATTGCATTGCATGCAGAGCAACTGAAAAATGTTAGATTTTTTGTGGACAATCTATTGGAGAAACAAATCTACAGTCTCATTTGCTTTGAAGAACATACATTATTGGATTATCTACGATCTCCTTAGATTTAATAGATTCCCCTACTGAATGTAGTGTTTATTCAATTATTTATTCAGAACAGTCCATTATTTATGTCCTTTATGTATGGAAATTCTCTGAAAATACTTTCTGAATTCTGTGTGCGACAATTTTGTGAAATAATTTCAAATATTGCCTACATCTTTGATGCCATCATGCCCGAGTTTGTGAGGGGCGTGAATGGTAAAATTTACATTTGTAGTTGCTTCTCTATGAAAGCATGCACAAGTGGTGGACATTTGGTTCACATATATCCCAATGAAAATGATTGGATTCGACCAAATAATGCATCGCTTGGTTTATGGTATGCTGCCATGTAATTCATTTCCTATGAATGTAATATTTAACTTCAGAAAAACCATTACATCCATTATAAGGCATCAAGATCAATCTGCTTTATAATTTTTTAACTAGACTTTGTACTTCTCGGATGATTATACTTTGTCCAATTTTACGAATGTCGCTCATGAAGAATCAAAACTCTTGAATTTCATTTGACTGTATATCTCACCTGTTTTGAATGAATTTAACTGTTGGAAAATTTTAGAGTTTATTATGTACATGTTATTTTCTTAAACAAGTTTAATTATTTTTTCCTTTGGCCAGGCTCTTTCCGCTCTCAATCTGATATTTTATTTATTTTTTTGTAGGTGTTTCTCTGAAGACTCAAGAACTCTATGCTGTTGTTTTTGTTACACGATACTTGGATCTTTTCACAGACTATATCTCACTTTACAATACATTAATGAAATTTATTTTCTTGGGAAGCTCTTTATCTATAATCTGGTATATGAAACGTCACAAGATTGTCCGAAGATCCTACAACAAAGAACAGGACACTTTTCGCCACTACGTCCTTATGCTACCCTGTTTGTTATTAGCACTAATTGTAAATGAGAAGTTTTCCTTCAAAGAGGTACTTTAACTTCCCTTAGAGACACCTTAAACATTATTGGAATCTTTGTGTCTCATGGTGTTGTGTTGTTTGTTAGGTGATGTGGACATTTTCCTTGTACTTGGAAGCAGTTGCCATCCTTCCTCAGTTAGTTTTGCTGCAGAGGACAAGAAATATTGACAACTTGACCGGACAATATGTTTTTCTTCTAGGGTAATTGTTTATTGCGCCATTCTGAATTGTTAAGTGACGATCTTTATTTTACGGGTTACATGGAATTTAGTGCTAGATTGCTTTAAACCAGTTTCCGTTTATGTTTACACGTTTTTCATGCTTGTATTTCTCTGTATAGAAGATCAATCTCTTCAACATGTGTGATCTCATCACGCTTTCTTAACAGAACAAGTATTTTAAAGGAAAATAGGCATGGGTTAGAAATTCCATAACTAGGAGAAAGAACTATTTTGTTGCATTTTAAATGAGTCAACATTCTTTCTTGACTACTTCAAGTTGATAAAATGCATGTACCCTCTATTTCTGTTGCGAGTTTCTTGCTTTTGTATTCATCTATCTGAAGTGCCGTCGCTTCTCATATTTCTTCAAGATTTACAAATTTACTCATGCAGAAACTTGCACATTGCACATATATTCTACACGAAAAACAGTGTTTTACCTTGTACGTGTTAAAGTTCTGTATAACTATGCAATTCTTGTCGTTGTTGCATTAGTTGATAATTTTCTTGGCTTTTCATTGCAGTGCATACCGAGCATTATATATTCTTAACTGGATTTATCGCTACTTCACTGAACCACACTATGTGCATTGGATAAGTATGTCTCTCTCTCTCATTCTCTTTCCCTCTTGTGAATTTATGTAGTATCGAATAACTTTGGGATCCTGTTTTTCTGCTCCTGCAGTTTGGATTTCTGGACTTGTTCAGACGCTTCTTTATGCTGATTTCTTCTATTACTACTTCCAAAGGTATGATCTCTATATATGCCCACCACTTAAAAGCTCAAGTAATCTCCTAAAAACACGATTTATATATTAAATTATACTGTTTCAGCTGGAAGAATAACGTGAAGCTCGAATTGCCAGCTTGAGTTTGCTTTGAGAAAGATAAATTGGTCCAAGAATTTTGAGGATCATACCTTTAAACAAACACATCATTGTGATTTTAAACTACGGCTCGTCCTGTAGGTCTGAGAATTAAGAGGCAAAGCATCTTTTTCTTTCACTCACTACTTGCGACGTAATCATGTTGTAGCCTTTGAAGAGCATTATCTTCTTATTGTTTGCTCAAAATTTGCAAGATTTGCTTAGCTAGGTCTACACAGAAATGGAGACTGTTTTTGGCCAAATATGTATTTGGTTACTTACAGGTAAATGATATATTTGAATATGACCGTGACTCCTTCGAATCTGTCACTCTTTTTAATTAATTTCGTTCATGCATTGGTATTCTTTACTTAGAAGCGCTTCACCGTTCATTGTGAGACACTTAGTGCTCGTTTGATTCAAGTTGGGTAACGGAAAGGGAATAGAATCAAGTCAAGTAAGGGAATGATAATAATAATGGTTACTTTTATTGAGTGTTTGGTTCAATAGTATAAAGGGAGTCACTTGTGAGGGGGGTTTCATTTCTCTTTGTTTCCTCTTTCCTTCTTGAGGGGTAACAATGTAATGGATTGAGTTACTCTCAAGTAAAAGAAATGGATAACCTATTACTCAAACCAAACAAAATGTAATGGAATCAATTACTTGATTTCCTTTCCATACCCAAAAAAACTTAAACCAAATATGGGCTTAATGTGTCTACCGATGACTTAATGTGCTACCGATGATGTGCAAGTAGTATTCGTTTATTTAAAAAAAGAAAATAAAAAGAAAATAAAAGGAAGAGAAATAAGTAGTATTTGTCTTCATTAAGAGTAATAATTGAGCTAGATTAGTTTCTTTTCTTCTTCTTTTTTAATTCTTTTTTATTTTTTAAAAATATTTGCAAGACCTATGTTTTACCATCTAGCATGTCAATTAGAAGAAATCAATTAAAGTAGCAAGAAAAGCTCAATTTGATCTATACCGTACCACGTAATTATATTCAAGTGTTATTTTATTCACGAACTCTATATATCTTCATGTGTATCAATTTATATCTTTTATTTTCCTCTTTTTATAATTGTGTTATGTCGCTTTGTAATTGAACAAGGGATTACTTTGTACATAATTTATGTGAGCAACATGTGAAGAGTATACCAAGGACTGCAGAGCTTAATGACAATTCACGTGCTTCTTGACTTATAATCCATTTCAAATTCATGCAGTATCACATTTAAATATCCAATTTTAAATTTCAGGGAATCCTTATGATGATAAATAAAAAATTAAAAAAATTAAAAAAGGCCTTTTGAAATGTTAGGAAAATTAGGGGGGGGGGGGGGGCGTTCTATGGGTATGCTCAATCTTTTATTAGTGAGAAAAATAATGATTTTGATAGAGATCAATATTCGAAGAATTAATTTCAACTCCTATAAAGAGTGTGAAAATTATTCATTTATATTATAATATCTGATAAATATTTTTTTGTCGCTGTTTCTCTAAACTCCCCAGCTAGTTGCTTGCATTTGTGAACCAGCCATTTAGATTCAACTAGTAATAGACTGCGTGCGTTGTACGTAGAAATTCTTAATATTTTATTATGTATATTTAATAACTTATATTTAATTTATTTTCTTATTCTTCTTTTATATCTCAACCAACAACTATTCTAAAAAATTTAATAAATGATTATTAGTATATTTGTAAAAGGTAATCAAAAAATATTTATCATAAAAAGCGCACTCTAAGTTAACATTTACTATCATTACATGTGCTATATACTTGTCTAACTAATATTATTAACTATTCTGAAAAAAATTAAATAATTGTGTATAAAATTTACTATTATAAGTACTCTGTATTATTTACTATCATTTTAACTATCTTGGTTTTTTCTTGTACTGAGTAATTGTGTTGAATAATATAGTGTCTTGTAGAATCCTAATTTATATAGCATCTATATTTCATATTACTACTAATAAGTAATCAATAAGAATATAAGTTATCCCTGTGAAATAAATTATATTTCAAAAATTCTCTTTAAAACTCATAATTTTTTGTAATTTTTTTTTTTGCGTGAATATGTTATTTTTATATGTGTTTTATAAAAATATAATAATGTTATTTTTATATTTGAATATACAATGAATTTTCATCAAATTTTACCGACTTAGTTGTGGTCACCAAGCATATTTCACTTGAATTTCATAACCATGTACTGGATATAATTTTAATGCAGTGTTTCTTATAAAAATAAACTAATAGAAAATTAAATTTTAATTTTAATCTTTTCAATTCAAGTTGGAGAGAAATAATAAATTTTGAATGTGAGATCTCTTTTTATAAGGGTTCCTTATTGATGAAGTTTCATAAATAATCGATGTGGGATAATTGAAATTAAATAGATTGAATAAATATTATGTCAAAATTATGAGAATATAGGAAAAAAATAACAAAAAGTAGAGAAGATGCCACGTAGGGTATTTCTCGTAAAAACTAATTAATTTTGATTAAAAACTAAACCATAACCTAAAATACTAAACTCTAACTGGATAAATTGCCGACATGACACTGTCACATCAATGGTGGACATTTTAAGTGTGCCCACGGTGGGCGGCGGAACATTTATGTATGATTTAAATAAACCAATGATTCTTATTACCAAACAATATAAAAGGCAAATTAATTTGAATTAATTTTGTCACTACATTATTTTTAATTATATATAATTGATTAGTAGATATACATACTAACATTGAAAACCGGATATGAAATATGGCTTTTAATAATATGAAATCGTGATATAAAATTTGACTTTTAATTGAATATGAAATCGTAATTAATAATATAATATGGAAATATAGCATAATATGCAGATATGGTAATATGGAGATATAAAAGATTAAATTATTAATTAATAAGCAAAATTATGAAAATTTAAGAAAAAATGACAAAAAAAAATAGAGATTATTCGACGTAGGATTGACATCCGTTGTGTTTTGATTTTTTTTTTTAAATCTAATATTAATGTTTTGTTTAGGGCTCCATAATAATGTTATGGCTCCACAAATCAAATTACAAATTTTGTTAGGAAGATATAGAGCTATTTATATAGATACTCATTCGCTGAATTCTTATAAAAATCAATGTGGGATTGAAGTCCTTAATCGTATTATATATATATTGATTTACCAAATTTTAATGTGTGGAGAAGTTATGCGCAACTCAATTAGGCCGGGATATGAATCATGAGTGTGTTGTGTCAAACATAACTAAAAAGAGAATTTCATATAGATCTTAGAACACCTAGAGCAAATATTTGTCTTTTTCTTTTAAATTTAATTATGGCCTATAAACAAACCGGACTGAGATTAAAAATTTTAACATTATAGTTGACTCAAACTGAATTTTCAAATAAAACTGGATTAAAATAAACAAACATACAAATGATTATCTTGGATATTTCAATTGAACCGAATTTTATACTTGAATATTTTTCTACCTATATATAAATGATTAGTTGAAAAAATCAGATCATCAAATCTATTCAAAGTTAATTCATAAAGTATAGCTATAAAACTAATATAATAATAATATATATAGCCTATAAACAAACCGGACCGAGACAAAAATGTCTAACATTATAGTTGACTCAAACTGAATTTTCAAATAAAACTGAATTAAAATAACCAAACGATGATCAAGTAACTGTAGTACATGTTGATGATAGCTTCGTTCGGCTTCGACCTTAGCAAAGAGACATCTGGTAAGAAGTTGAATCTGTATCTATACAATAATATGATAGGCATATACCAAAATTTTGATACATATAAATGCAAATTTCAACTGAATATATTGATCATATGTAGAATTCAGTTAATATAATGTAAGAAAATAATGTTTCTTCTATTCTCCTTGGAGAACTGGAGATTTGAATATGTAAAATTGCAGGTTTGATTGTTGTGAGCTTATTTTCCTAGTACCCCCAATCCTTTTCTGTCAAAATTCAACTTTACCCTACGATCAAACTTTCTCTATCTCTTTGTTATGGCAGTTCACATATGTACAGGGTTGAACATGCTTATGAAGTTTCTATGAGGATGTACATTTATTTTCTAACAATGAGGAAAATGGGACCAATAACCGGGACAGAGGGAGTATTATTTTTATTTTAGTAACCACTTTTCCTAACTTATATTACATATCTCTCAAATTACGTGAATAATAATAATAATAATAATAATAATAATAATACTAATAATAATAATAATAATAATAATAATAATAATAATAATAATAATAATAATAATAATAATAATACAACCACGAGAAACAAAATGAGTAGCAATTTTTTGATAATTTTTCCTTTTGAATATTTTTTTAGTATGGTTTAGTTCATTTTTTCTTTGAGTTAATTTGTAGGTTATCTATTTATAATAAATTTTCTTAAATATAGATTGACACGTCAACCATAAAATCATTAAGTATGTCAACAGTGGGTAGGAGAGCAGACACTATGTCAGTATGTTTGCATGGTGTTGAGTCTGTTGACTTAGCAAAGTCAGCACAATCACTAAGGAATCTTAGTCACCATTGAAATCAAGATAAAGAATATAAAAGTTATCAAATACGCAACACACGTGTATTCACCCCCTATATATGCTATTCTCGTGTTGTGAGCAATAATATCTTTATCAGATCATGATGTTTATATTCAAATTAAGTTTTAAGTAATTTATAAATCCAATTTTTCCTTCAGTGAACATATTTGATTTTAGTTATGAATGTTGATGGTTCTTCTTAAATGCAATAATTATTTTTTTTTATCTAGTCCGATATATTGTAGTAGTATTTATTTAATTATTTAGTGGAATCTTAGTCATCTTATTGATTTTATTTTTATTTTCTTGTTAATTAATAATAGATTTGACAATCCTCATTTTCAAATGAGTATTATTTTTGAAATTTTTAAACTTCAATTAATTGAAATTAAAAAAAAAAAGTGTTTATCTTATAATCCCCTTATCGCAATAAGCTTGCCTTAATTTCTATTTTGAATGGTCATATTATTCTTTGCATATTACATAATGGCAAAATTATTGTCTTCTTATAAACAACTTATAATATATTACTCATCACCTACCCACTCAAACGCACGTACTCCAATATAACTTGAATGTCAATATTTTAGATCATCACAACTTGCTCGGTTATTTTTTTTTCAACTTTTATATTTATTATAAAAAATTAAAAGTTTTAATACGATTTTTCATATAAGATCCATTGTCAATATATTTTTATGGATCTATGAAGCTTAACTTTTATAAAAATTAAATATTGTAGTAGTATTTATTTAATTATTTAGTGGAATCTTAGTCATCTTATTGATTTTATTTTTATTTTCTTGTTAACTAATAATAGATTTGACAATCCTCATTTTCAAATGAGTATTATTTTTGAAATTTTTAAACTTCAATTAATTGAAATTCAAAAAAAAAGTGTTTATCTTATAATCCCCTTATCTCAATACGCTTGCCTTAATTTCTATTTTGGATGGTCATATTATTCTTTGCATATTACATAATGGCAAAATTATTGTCTTCTTATAAACAACTTATAATATATTACTCATCACCTACTCACTCAAACGCACGTACTCCAATATAACTTGAATGTCAATATTTTAGATCATCACAACTTGCTCGGTTATTTTTTTTTCAACTTTTATATTTATTATAAAAAATAAAAGTTTTAATACGATTATTCATATAAGATCCATTGTCAATATATTTTTATGGATCTATGAAGCTTAACTTTTATAAAAATTAAATATGTTTAAAATTATTAAATACTACTCCCTCCGTCCCATGACTCCATTGGTAAAGGGCCAACGTTTCTTAATAACCGTGTAGTAAAATGAAACAATATCAATGGACGAAAGAATTAATTAATATTTTGGAGTAACAGAAGTAGGTGAAAAAGAAAATAGAATTATTATGATACATGTAATATTTCGAAATGAGAAATAACAAAAAATTGAGAAGATATAGATATGAAAAAAATGTGAAAATTTTATTTTTATCTATATGAATTATCAATGTGTTTCCAATAATACACATCTTCTCTCGTATTAAAATTATATTAAAATTCATATAAACACTATTTAAAACAAAAACTCTATTAAAATTGAGACGTAGAATTACTTATATTGAATATGTATATAATTAAACTTAGGAGTACTTATTAATAGCAATAACGTATATAATAATATATTGAAAATATGATGCTAATAAAGAATCATTGATGCGTAAATGTAATTAATATTTTATATAAATCCCGGATGCATACTATAATTAAAGATCTCAATATATATCTTTATCAGATCATGATGTTTATATTCAAATTAAGTTTTAAGTAATTTATAAATCCAATTTTTCCTTCAGTGAACATATTTGATTTTAGTTATGAATGTTGATGGTTCTTTGTAAATGCAATAATTATTTTTTTTATCTAGTCCGATATATTGTAGTAGTATTTATTTAATTATTTAGTGGAATCTTAGTCATCTTATTGATTTTATTTTTATTTTCTTGTTAATTAATAATAGATTTGACAATCCTCATTTTCAAATGAGTATTATTTTTGAAATTTTTAAACTTCAATTAATTGAAATTAAAAAAAAAAGTGTTTATCTTATAATCCCCTTATCGCAATAAGCTTGCCTTAATTTCTATTTTGAATGGTCATATTATTCTTTGCATATTACATAATGGCAAAATTATTGTCTTCTTATAAACAACTTATAATATATTACTCATCACCTACTCACTCAAACGCACGTACTCCAATATAACTTGAATGTCAATATTTTAGATCATCACAACTTGCTCGGTTATTTTTTTTCAACTTTTATATTTATTATAAAAAAATAAAAGTTTTAATACGATTTTTCATATAAGATCCATTGTTAATATATTTTTATGGATCTATGAAGCTTAACTTTTATAAAAATTAAATATGTTTAAAATTATTAAATACTACTCCCTCCGTCCCATGACTCCATTGGTAAAGGGCCAACGTTTCTTAATAACCGTGTAGTAAAATGAAACAATATCAACGGACGAAAAAAGTAATTAATATTTTGGAGTAACAAAAGTAGGTGAAAAGAAAATAGAATTAATATGATACATGTAATATTTCGAAATGAGAAATAACAAAAAAATTGAGAAGATATAGATATGAAAAAAATGTGAAAATTTTATTTTTATCTATATGAATTATCAATGTGTTTCCAATAATACACATCTTCTCTCGTATTAAAATTATATTAAAATTCATATAAACACTATTTAAAACAAAAACTCTATTAAAATTGAGACGTAGAATTACTTATATTGAATATGTATATAATTAAACTTAGGAGTACTTATTAATAGCAATAACGAATATAATAATATATTGAAAATATGATGCTAATAAAGAATCATTGATGCGTAAATGTAATTAATATTTTATATAAATCCCGGATGCATACTATAATTAAAGATCTCAATATATATCTTAATGAATTAAGTAGATCTATTATGAGGGTATAATAGGCAATCTCTATTTTGTAAAACAAGGCTCTTTTATATATTGGTATGGTATAGATTATTATATAACACCTATATTCACCTCCGGTTCAAATACTTTTGAAATACTCCACATGTGCAATAAATTAAAAGTTATAGTATGGGTGTGGTCATATAGTGATGTAATAAGGATATAAAAAATATTCAAGATTAAGTATATAGTGATTTCTAGATGAACGATCTAATTAAGGAAGAATACACTAATGTCCACTATAGACATACCTAATGTATCAACTACTGATATTATAATGATGAGTAATGCTTCCCTACCCACGGTGGGCATATTTAATATACTCACGGCTGAGGTGACGGCATTATATCTAAGAAAAATTATAATTAATATACCTTATAAAAATAAATCCTACCATAAAAAACTAAACCCTACTAAAAAAAAGTAAACCCTAAAAGGAAAAATCATTACCGTGGCACTGCCATGTCAGCGGTTGGCACATTAAGTGTGCCCACCGTGGGTAGAAGATCATTTCTATTACAATGATATATAAGAAATATAATTAAATCCTACAGAGTATAAAATAAAATTAAACCCTGCCAAAAGAAATTAAATCTGATCATTAGTAGTGGCTCGGTGGCGTTTCACAATGGCGACAACCAAATGCCGACCCGGTCGGTGTAGTGAGGGTTGGACCATGCTACAACGGATGCAGCGTATGACTGACCCGCTGCTCAGCGTAGGGTAGAAACATTTATATGTGGCAACCCAAGGGATTTGTTCAACCTAGCAAAGAGAACTTAGTTTGGAAGCTTAAGAAGTTTTTGTATAGTCTTAAGCAATTGTACAGGCTATGGAACTTATGTTTTAACGAAACTTTTAAGACTTTTGGGTTCGTACAGTGCGTGAACTAAAGTTGTGTATATCGTCGCATTAGCGACAATGTGGGTTTTCTTGTAAGGATGACAACGTGGTTTTTCTCATTAACGAAAGTTGTGTATATCGTCTTTGTAAGGATGACAATGCGATATTTGTTGTATTTACTTAGATGACATACTTCTCATTAGCGACAATATGAATGTGTTATCTTAACATATCAAAGTGGAGTTAGTGGAGTTAGAGCCCCACTAAAAATAGTAGTATATATTTATTAAAGTGCAAAAATACGAGTTTAAAATGATTTTTATGTAAGGTCTACATCACGTAATGGAAGGAGCCTATTTTTTGTGAACGGATGGAAATGGAAAGTGTGCCCATTTTGTTGTGGACAAGAGTAGTTTTTATCATTAATGAAAACTGAAAAATCATTAGATAGTAAATTGTATAAATTGAGGTTAATTTGAATTAATATAAACAAAATCTGACCACACCATCAGAGACGTGCACAAACAGCATTAACAAGATCCAGTGTGCATTCTAGATCATCGATCGCCACATATATGGGTGAGAAAGCAAAGTCAAAACAAAACAATATTCCGAAACAACAAATCTAGGTTTAATTAATTAACCGACATAAAATTAAAGAGCTG
>CM038114.1:15779320-15843618 GCA_001642375.2 Mentha longifolia | reverse complement strand
ATGGTACGCGACGGTACCCTTAAATTGTACCAAAGTCACAACCAGAGAGAGGCCCGACCTCAAGGGAAGGCAAGAGGAAGAAAAAATAGGGGAGGCAATAACTATGCCCCCCCAAAACGACAAAGGCCAAAACACGATGATGAGGATGAGGATGAAGATCAGCCTCAATATGATGCAGTCATCACTGCCATCACCGGACTGCCCGAGGGGCACGATGAGGTCATCGTTGAAAGGCGAAGCCGAAGTCAACAACGGGAAAAGAACCTGCCCAAAAAAGGTTCAAGAGGGACGAGGTCGTCACCTTTTCCAGCGATGACCCAGTTCCCCATGCGGTACCTCTCAAGATGCCACATAATCGAGGC
Source organism: Mentha longifolia (assembly GCA_001642375.2). Classification (NCBI taxonomy): domain Eukaryota; kingdom Viridiplantae; phylum Streptophyta; class Magnoliopsida; order Lamiales; family Lamiaceae; genus Mentha; species Mentha longifolia. Next base: position 15,843,256 of record CM038114.1, on the reverse strand, counting down.
CGTGGTGGCCAACAAATTGGTCCCACCGTGTATTTATTGATAGTGGAGCCTCTGTGAGTGTGCTCTTAAAGACTGCTTCGATAAGCTCGATATCGAAGAAGCACGTCTAAGGCCGGCACCCATGCCGCTAAAGAACTTCACACAACAAGAGACGATGACGAAAGGCATAATTTCACTGCCCGTGACAGTTGGAAAAGAGCCCGTTGTCCCTACAAAGATAATCCACTTCTTCATCGTAAAAGCTAGCTCCCCCTATAACATCATCTTAGGAAGGGATTGGCTATAGCGACGAAGGCGATCTGCTCGGCCTACCACCTGACGATCAAAATTCCGTCTAAAAACGGAGTTATCATGCTTCGGGGAAACCAGCAGCAGGCTAAGGAGTGCATGCAGGTCGCACTCCGAGGTGCTAGGAGTCAGCACCCCCAAGCATAGCAACTACAGAACCCCGAAGAGGTGGAGCTGACGTCGCCTCCACCCGTCGAGCCGGTCGAAGACATCGCATTGTACAAAGATGACCTGCCAAGGTCGTCAAAGTAAGGTTCATCAATGAAATGAGCTCCGAAGTCAACTTATCCGGCTACTTCGGGAATATAGAGATGTCTTCGCTTGGTCGCCGCTAGACATGACCGGGGTGGCACCAAGTGTCATCACTCATCACCTCAACATCGATCCTGAGGTGAAACCAGTTCGGCAGAAGCAGCGAGCCTTCGCAGCCGAAAGAAATCAAGTGATCCATGACGAGGTTCAACAACTGCAAAAGGCCGATATTTTATTTGAAGTGAAATATCCGACCTGGTTGGCCAACCCCGTGATGGTGAAAAAATAAGGAGGCGGGTGGCGGATGTGTATTGATTACACTGACCTCAATAAGCACTGCCCAAAAGACTGCTACCCCCTCCCTAACATTGACAAGAAGGTCGAAGCTCTTGTTGGCCACAAGATGTTCAGCTTCTTGGACCTATACAAGGGATACCACCAAGTCCTCATGAACGCCGAGGACGCGCCGAAGACCGCCTTCGTCACAGACTTCGGCGTCTTACGCATACAAAAAGATGCCCTTCGGACTGAAAATTGCTGGAGCTACATACCAAAGGATGGTCGACAAGATTTTTGAAGCCCACATCGGTAGTATTGTCGAAGTGTATATCGACGATATAGTCGTAAAAAGCAAGGAAATTGTCACTTGTGTAAACGACCTTAAAATTATTTTTAGCCTACTTCGAAAAGTGAATCTAAAATTAAACCCAGAAAAGTATACTTTTATGGTCCGATCTGGAAAATTTCTAGGGTGTTGGGTTTCACGCGAAGGGTTAAAAGCTAACCCATCAAAAGTCCGAGTTATCCAAGAAATGCAAGTGCCGAAGTCAATCCATGACGTGCACAAACTGACAGGCTGCCTAGCCGCCCTAAGTCGTTTCCTATCTAAGGCCGCCGAAAAATAACTCCTATTCTTCAAGATACTAAAGAAGGCACCGAGCTTTGAATGGAATGACGAGCACAGGGAAGCTCAATGGCTTGAAGAAGTACCTCACAAATCTCCCTACATTATCTGTACCAAAAGAGGGCGAGGTCCTCTCCCTATACCTCGCCGCTTCGGATGAGGCAATCAATGCAGTCCTGGTACGAGAAGAAAAACGTCATCAGCTACCCGTCTATTTCATAAGCCGAGCCCTAAAGAGGCCGGAGACGAGGTATCAACCTTTGGAAAAGGTCGCACTTGCATTGGTGAATGCGGCAAGGAGACTTCGACCGTACTTTCACGCCCACCCAATACAAATGCTGACCGACCTCCCGCTTCGGCAAGTGCTTACAAAACCAAAAGCATCCGGGTGAATCGCTAAATGGGCTGTAGAACTCGGCGAGCACGCGATTTCCTTTGTACCTCGCCAAGCCATTAAAGGGCAAGCCTTGGCCGATTTCCTAGTAGAAGCCAAGTTCACGGATGCGTAGCAATCTGTCGAACCTACTGAGGATAAATCAAAGGCGAGGCACCGAAGCCACCGCCGCAAGACTGTTGGAAGGTCTACGTGGACGGGGCATCAGGCAACAAAGGAAGCGGAGCCGGGATCTTACTCATCAGCCCGGAAGGGAAGGAGACCACCTATGCACTCCGATTCAACTTCCCAACTACAAATAACGAGGTAGAGTACGAAGCTCTGGTCGCTGGACTTCGTCTAGCCCAAGCTCTCCAACTACAGGCCATTCAAATTCACAGCGACTCCCAAGTCATAGTGAACCATATACTAGGCAAATACGAGGCCAAAGGAGAACAAATGAAGAAATACCTCCATAAGGCCAAATGCCTACAACAAGGCTTCTCATACTTCGAGTTGGTGCGAATCCCAAGGGGAGATAATGGCCGAGCTGACGCACTAAGCAAACTCGCGTCATTGTCAACGACCCCTCCAGTAGAAAAAGTATAGCTCCGAAGTATTGATCAAGCCGAAGTCAATGTAGTAACTGAAGATGAACCGAATTGGATGACTCCGCTTCGCAGCTACATAGAAAAAGGCGAACTCCCATCCGATAAGGTCGAGGCCAGGAAGCTCCTGGCTAAATCTACCAATTACGTCCTAGAACAGGATGTGCTGTATAGAAAATCATACCTCCAACCTCTCCTAAGATGCGCAGGGCCAAATCAAGCGAACTACGCACTGCGCGAAGTCCACGAAGGCTCATGTGGCAGTCACATTGGAGCCCGCGCCCTGTCCAAAAAGATCATGAGGTGGGGGTACTATTGGCCCACCATGTTCCAAGACGCTATCGACCTCGTCAAATAGTGTCCGAAGTGCCGAATCCACGCAACGGTCCCAAGGTTGCCACAAACCGAACTGGCCAGCATGCAGAGCCCTTGGCCGTTCATGCAGTGGGGAATAGACATCGTCGGCCCGTTCGAAAAAGCTCCTGGCCAACTACAGTTCCTCATTATAGCCATCGACTACTTTATAAAATGGGTTGAAGCCGAACCACTGGCACGGATCACAAGTAAAAACACCCTAAACCTCATTTGGAAGAACATCATTTGTCGCTTCGGCATACCTCATGTTCTCGTCTCAGATAACGGAACCCAGTTCACAGACAGGACGTTCAGAGAATGGTGTGACGAACTCCATATCCAATAAAAGTTCACCTCGGTAGCCCATCCTCAAGCGAATGGTCAAACCGAAGTTACGAACCGAACGATAGTTAAAGGGTTAAAAACCCGACTCGATAAGGCCAAAGGAGATTGGGCTGCCAACTTACCCCAAGTCATGTGGTCGTATCGAACCACCCCCCGGACATCACACGGTGAAACACCATACAGCTTGGTGTATGGAACCGAAGCGGTGATCCCGAAATCGGTTTGCCGAGCCCCCGAACACTTAACTTCACAGCCCAAGATAACGAAGAAAGACTTCGAACTAACTTGGATTTGCTAGAAGAAAAATGGGAACAAACTTACATACAAGAAGCTCGATACAAACAACAAGTAGCTCGGTATTATAATAACCGGGTGAAGCATCAACAGCTCCAAGTAGGTGACTTCGTACTTCGGAATAACGAGGTCAGTAAGGCTGAGAAGCTTGGAAAATTAGAAGCCACTTGGGAAGGACCATACCGAGTTCAAGAAGTCCTCGGAAAATGGTCGTACAAGCTCGCCCACTTATCTGGTGAGCCCATACCCCGTACATGACACATTAATCACCTAAAGAGATACTTTGTATAAATAGAGAATAATGTTCAAGTTCATTTAGGTTGTAGGAGTCGGGTCGTTTTGTTTAAATTTGTCTTATTTTTAACTTCATTTAATTAAATTTTAATTTTTTTCATTTACTTGCTTATATCTTTTGCATACATTTTGCATGTCTCTCTCTCTCGTTTATGCTGAGTATCTCGATTTTAAAATCCTAACGAGGATAACATAAATAAACTCCGCTTCGGAGTAACACCTAAATGCGCGTAAGGGGACCACCCTTATCGATAAATTCGACAAATAAGGAACCTGAAAGCCTTAACTTCGTCTTCAGACGAAGTGGCTATCTGAAAGCCTAAACTTCGTCACCCGATGAAGTGGCTACATGAAAGCCTTAACTTCGTTCTCGAACGAAGTGGCTACCTGAGCCCAAACTTTGTCTTCGGACGAAGTGGCTAACTGAAAGCCTTAACTTCGTCTTCAGACAAAGTGGCTATCTAAAGCCTAAAATTCGTCTTCAGACGAAGTGGCTAACCGAAAAGCCTTAACTTCATCTTCAGACGAAGTGGCTATCTAAAAGCCTTAACTTCGTCTTCAGATGATGTGGCTATCTAAAGCCTAAACTTCGTCTACAGACGAAGTGGCTAACTGAAAGCCTTAACTTCGTCACCGGACGAAGTGGCTACAAGAAAGTTGTCTTCGTTTATATAAGGGAATCTACCTTAGTAAAAGACGAAGATGAAAAGCTTAAATAAAATGCAATAATTTCCGTTTTATTCGAATGGAAAGAAATGTATAAATATTACATTAAAAAGACGAGGAACCCGGAGGTTTTGGCTGACTAAAGCTGAGCCAATCTCTAGCAAATCCCTGCCAGAATTACAGTTCAGAATATCATCTATGCTAAGCCTGCCTCTACCTCGTCCAGGAGCCGAACTTCGACCTCTACCTCGACCACTTTGGCTAGCTTGACCCCGACCTCGTCCAGGTGCCAACCGCCGCTCTTGACGGTAAATTTCTCGAGAATGGCGTGTGACAATCTTCGGATCTGGATCAACAGACCTCGAAGATTCACCTTCCAAGAAGTCTCTAGAAATACTGTCAAGCAACCTCGGATCTGTAACACGGGCCACCGAAGTCGAAGATTCAGCTTCTGACAAAATACGTCGCTTCAACTTCGGGAAGCGATCAAGGACCGTCTCGTAGATGCTTGCCACACGAATGAGTTCTTCAAATTCATCCCGAACCTGTAGGGAGTCCTTCCCATATTGGTCCCTATAGCTTCGGCACCGAGCCTGATGTTCCTTCACTCTACTATAGGTCTCAGATATGGTGGATCCCCAAGATCGGTGAATAATAGCTCATACTCCTTATGCTCCACGACAATATCCTTGCATATTTTGATGTCGTCCAAAGCTTCCTGGTATTTGTCATCAAGCTCCAAATACTTCGCATGTACTTCATTGAGCTTCTCCTGAGCAGTTCGAAGCTTTACCTCAGCCTCGACCTTGACGTTCTCAGCCTGCTTCTTCCAGTTTGAAGCATTGAGTTCGGCTACCTCTACAGCTCGGCGAAGCTCGGATATTTCTTCAACGAAGTGAGAAGCATCAAAACAATCGGGAACGGACTACAAAGAATAAATACAAGCAAGTTCAACAAAAAGTCTTTTATTTATAGCCGAACACGGCAAAAGAGGCGCCACCCTAACGGTGACGAGGTACAAGGCTACAATAAAAAAAAAATAAAAAAAAAAAGAGAACACATGAGAGGTCAAATTAAACCCCCTCACGGTTTCCTTCATCCCTGTCAACCTCGAGTTCGGCATCGGCCTCCCCCGACCTCTCTCCAGTGGCGTCGGTGGCAGGGTCCTTCGGCAGTCCGGCGATCACGGCCTCCAGCTTGTGATCCCTATCGCAAGGACAATTCCGAACCGCAGTCTCCGATAGCAGGCACCTCTGCTCAGCCAGCCTCTCCACCACTGGTACCTCCGAAGTGCTCTCCACAAGCACCTCGGCATATTCCCACAGCATCTCCTCTTCAGAACATGCCTCATACCCATACTTGGCCTTATCCAGGTCTAGGTAATCCTGGGCAATCAAGTCGATGACTGCGGTAGAAACCGAAGTGCTCATAGCACCTACCAGTTGGGTAACGACCTTACCAAAGTGGCGGGACCGAAAAATACGCTCGGCGAAAACACGGAGCATCCCACCTTGGCCAGCAACCGCACGGGCCAATTTCTCCCTCTCCGCAGCGAGCTGGGCCTTCAACTCTGTAACATCGGCCTCGAGGTCGAACGCTTTCTTCTTCACCTCTTCGGTGGCGGTGAGGACCTTAGCCTCCTATTTCGCTGCCATCTTAGCCTTAGACTCGGCCGCGGCCACCTTTGCCGCAGATGCCTCAACCTCGGCCGAGAGTCTCTAAAATTTGGCAACTCCGTCGGTAACGAAGTTCGCCAGGCTCTTCAGTCCGGCCACAGCCACCTCGGCCTCCTGCACAGATAATACATGTTAGGCCACACCTAACATCAATTTCTCATCTACCGAATTCTACTCACCTCGGGAAAAGACATCTCTCTGTCTAAATCCTGGCCCAATAGTCGACTGCCATCGTATGCCCCCACCTCGTCAATCGAGGTAAGTCGAACTCCCTGACTCTGATGAGCCACGGTCAGAGGCGGAGGGGGGCCAGCAAGAGGCGAACCCTGCTGCGAACTGCCGGAGACTGACCTAGCCCGGTCAGTCGCTCTCTCAGCCGAAGTACCAGACACCGTCTGTAATACGGCAGGAGTTGGCCTAGCCCTTTTCTTTTTCTGTTGTACCGCGGCCTGAAGATCTTGGGGATTCACTACAAAAAACATGTGTGTATCAGTCAACACCAACAAATTGCCAAACCAACAATAGTGAACAAGGACCTCACCCAAGTCCGCGGTCGGTACAAAATTATAGGGCTTAGCCCATGACTCGCGAGATTGGCCTCGGAATAATCCCTCTCGATGAGGCCGATACTCATCAAATCCGTCTCGAGATCACCGGTGGGTTTCCCAGTATCTCGAGACGAGAACTTAGCATTCGTCCAAGGATGTAATGGCACACCCTCAGTTCGGCAGAAGAAAAATTTCTTCTGCCAGTTCGGCACTTTGGTGGGCGTCCCTAACTTAAACCTATTAATAGGGGAAAGGTATGCCCACCCCGTCGGACCTAACTTAGGTCTAAAAAACCTAAGAAACGAATCTACTGTGGGAGTACCACCACGGCGGCTGACCTCGAAACAGAAACCTACGACCTGTTTGATGGAGGGCGGTGCCAACTGACCTAATGACAGATGCAGTTCCTTTAACAGCTCGACAACAAAAGAATTTAAAGGAAACCGTAGACCGAAATGAAGATAATCTTCATATACGGTGAAAAATCCTATTGGCGGAGAACTACCTCTATCGACATCACGCGGGGTAACAGCAATTCGACCAACTCGGGAAATAAAAACCTACGAGCTAACCCTTGCATATGAGACACAGACATAGTGGAAATACAGGCAAGAGCAGCGTTGGACCCGACCAATGGTGGGAATTCAATTTCTCAAATTGCCGGCGGGACCAACGAGCGAGTATACACATTTAACCAAACCCTCGCCGGAAATCCCCTACACGGCGAGGGCGAAATCTCTATGTTTGCCCTATCGGTACCTATTGGGGAAGAAGAAGAAGAATCCATTATGAGGAAATTACTTACTTGTCACAGTTTTTTCCCGACTAAAAACACTGGGAACTAGACTGAACGGCGACGGCGGTTGCAGATTTTTGATTTAGGGTTTTCTCTCTTGATTGCAATTGAAAATCGATTTGAGGGGAAAATATTTTCTAGCGTACGTTGGAAGATTTTATAGGCACAGGCATGCCTTTTCAAATCCCGCCTTTCCGTCTGCTCCAACGAACAAGCGACATGTATCATTCCTACCCTGACACCAACAGTCGCGCCCTTCAACTCACCAGTATTTGCTATCAACCTCGTCTTTGCGAGGTGATATGCATTTCGACTTCATCGAAATTTCAATTTCGACGGGGCAATGCAATTCAAGCTCGACCTCGTATTTACGAAGCGGTACGCATTTTGACTTCGTGATGTGAAGCGGTATGTAATTCCGACTTCGTCGAAATCTCAATTTTGACGGGGCAATGCAATTCCAGCTCGGCCTCATCTAAACGAGGCGGAATAAATTCCGACTTCGTCTAAATCCCAATCTTGACGGGAATAAGGCAATTTACACCTCTCTACAATGACCTCGTTTCTCCGACCTTTTAGGAGGGGGGGATGTGATAGGATGTGGCCCAGTGGCCCGGATCAGCTCGGCCCATTCCTAATTTCTCCAGCCCAATCCAGAATAAAGCCCAACAGCACAAGTCAAGAAACTCAGCCAACCACCCACGACGGTCAGAGTACGGACGGACAGGCGAAGGCAGCACCCACGATCTCTCAACCACCCATAACCTCAATTCTCTATAAATAGAGTCATTTTGTAAGAAAAAAGGAGGGTTGTAATTTGCTGCTTTAAGTATTTCGAATACAAACATCCTCATCTTTCCTCCGTGAACGTAGATCTACCCAAAGATCGAACCATGCAAATTCTCGTGTTCTTAGTTTTCTGCAAATCTCACTATCACAAAAACACTCTAAAATCCACGATCGATCAATAAGAATCTTGGCTAGACTTTAATGGTAGCTAATTTCATATTTTTTGGATGTTCGTGACACCTGATTCTGAAGACTATTGAAGCAAAACATGAAAAGTATATATTCGCCCTTTTAAATTGTTTGAAACGATTTCAGAATAAAGTATATATTGGACCACTGAACCGTACTTTTTCTGACTTCAATATAATGAAAATTATTTGATGTTCTTTTTTATATCATATTGGAAAAGCACTAAATTTATTTGATGTTTTTTTTTTACCAACTAAACCATGCTCTTTCTAATAATTCCGACTTCAATATATATAATGAAAATTATTTGATGTTTCATATTGCACAAGTGAGATACAGGTAAAAAGAAAACTTGATTTGAAATAAATGGTATTTTAAATTCAAACAAAAAAACTTTTTGACGACTGCAATCTCCAACCAAACATGGAACAACGTTGTTTGAATTGTATTCCACCAAAACGTAGTAAAAAAGCAATAAAAGCAAAAACACTACATAAATAAATTTTCTTTTGAGACGACAATACATACATAAAAGAAAACAAAAGGGAATATCAAAAGCCCATAAACCATAAAGAAAAAGAAACACGACCCAAAAAAAAAAAAAAGCAAAAAGAATTTCAAGGCACCTCCTTTCTCCTCCTCATCATCATTTCAGCCACCCATGGCAGCGGCGGCGTTCGTACTCAAAGCGGTGGGGCTGCTGATCGCCGCCACCGTCTCCGCCGCGGCAGCCACGTGGTGCGTGGTGAGGAGCGACGCGAGCGAACAGGTTATGCAGAGAGCTCTGGACTTCGCTTGCAGCAGCGGCGCCGACTGCGCCCCCATTCAGCCTTCCGGTCTCTGCTATCTGCCTAATACTTTGCAAGCCCACGCTTCTTATGCCATCAACAGCTACTACCAGCGCCGCCGCAACGCCCCCGATGCCTGCTTCTTCGGCGGCGCCGCCGCCACCGCCACCACCGATCCGAGTTTGCATTTTCAACCTTCTTTCACAGAAAACACACAGTACACTTAATATTTTTTGACATGTGAAGGATATTTTTAGTCGATTCGGATACTCTATTCGATTCCGTGTTGCAGTTTCATTGTACGGATAGTCAACAAATATTTTATAAACCAACATTAATTTTTGCTTAGGAAATTTTTAATTATTGCTACTTTAGGAAATGTGCATGCATGACACGTTTCGGCCATCCGTTATTGCAATAGAAGATGAACACGGAATTGATTTAGAGAGAGATGTTTGTCATTTCTGCATGCTTCATTTGGGTGGATCTTTCCTATTTTATTTTTAATGATTTATATATTTAAACTCACTGTTTCAGGCTATGGATCTTGCGTGTACCCATCATCTCCTAGGTAAAGTATATTAGTATTTGATTATTACCCTAATTTTCTTGTTCAATTTATAAACTTATGCAGCTTTTAATTCCCACATGTTGTATGTGTCCATTTATTTTTTCTTGTGTTTAAATATTTACCTATATCAGTTTTATGACTTAGCCGTATAATATTAAATGAAATTTTAACCACTATATATCCGGAATTTGATAAAATCATTGAGAAAATTGCGTGGTAAACCCCCTCCAAATTTTGGAATGTCCTTGTAATTTACTAGCCTCCTTTGTTTTTCAGAAATGCAGGAGGCACGTTGGGTACGAGTGGTGGCACGAGTACTCCAGGCACTACTCTAAGCGAAGCACCTCCGCCACCGGGAAACACGACGACACCTCTGTATGGTGGCGGAGGTATGGGAAATGTAGTTGCTGACTCCCCAACGTCTCATGCATCTCTCAACTTGTTGAAAAGAAACATTTGCATCACTTGTGTGATTTTTTGGCTTGTTATCTTATTTATATTCAAAATCATGTAGTGCATAAGTACTCGCTAACATTTTGTTAAATTTGAAGAGACTAGGTTTAGGTAAAATCTCATATGTGTGCAACAAGTTTTTCTTTTATATTGATCAGCTCTTAGTTGTTTTGCCAAAATTGATATACACATTATTTGGATTAATTCATAGATTAAAAAAAAATTGAGTACATAAAATATAAATTTGACTGCTTAACCTTTGCATAGTACTGTAACGAGATGATTGATATCTATGTTAATATTTAATATACTAAAGTATGATAGTTTACCTCCAATTTTTTTGATATGTGAGCATTATTATCTATTTCATTATGTTATTCATATTTTATCAAGTTATCATTTTCTATGCAATTATTTAATGCATTTAATACTTCAAAGTATCTTATTTTTTGTTTATTAAAATTTAATACATTAATTAAATTTTAAGTAACACAAGGTTACTACCTAGGAAGATAATTTTGACTAATAATTTTTCTCATTATTTGTTTTTCTTTAGTAATCTATTATTATAGTATATACTAAAGTAAAATAGTCTTATTTAAATTTTCACTCCAAAACTATATTATCTACATTAATTAAAACTCCGGAGTTAGTAACAACTTTAAAAAAAAATTGCATTAATAAATTTGCCTACAATATTCAAGAATAAATCACATTTCAAAAATTCTTATGCATGTTAAAATTACAACATAGAATTTGAACATTTAAATTTGTATTTTTTATTTTTTTGTATATAGTTATTGAAGTTATATTTTATCATATAAACTATTTATAATTTATTTCCCATCAACGCGGGTGTACAATTATAGTAAAAAATAAAGTGGAACCTAAAAATAGAATGAATATTTACTTTTGAGTTTTTTTTTTTTTTCAAACACCCCAAAAGGGTGAGGGGTTAGGCAGACCTCCAACCTGTATATAACACGAATAAAATCAAACAGCGTCTGATGGAGATAACACTAAAAATAAGTGAATCCCCAACATAAACCGAAAAAACAAAGCCAATCGGAATTGGCCTCTCATACTTTGTAAATATTACTAGTTTATGTGATAGCTCAAAATTGAAACAAAGTATATGATCAAACTTTACAACTAAGACTAGGATTGGGAAAATTACCGAAAAACCGGTATTAACGCTCATACCGTATCAAAAAATTATCAAAATAATCGTCATTTAAGTATACAAAAATTTTCGGTAAGGTATCATACCACACCGTAAAACTATGGTAAGGTAAATGCATCAATTTTCAGATACCGAGGTATACTGTTGCATACCGAAATTCCGGTATATACCAGAAATAAGGTATATACTATATTAAGTTTCAAGTTTGATTGGTTTGGTTTTTCAAATATTTCGTAGATATAACTATATTAAGTTTTAGTTTATATGTTTGAGAATGATTAGAGTTTTGTTTTTTTGTTTTTTTTTTTGGAAATAAGGGTAAATTTATGTCAAACATATATATAACAATTGCAATCCAAAAAGACATTCCAGCAAAAGGAATCATAGCAAAATGAAAGGAGCAAAAAGTAAAATAAAGTCATGTTACTGTCTCAACTCAAAAACTAAAACAATGTCATCTCAAGCATCTGGAACAGCTGCTTCATGAGGAACAACTGCTTCTTCATGAGGTACCTGCCCAAGCTTCATCAGGAGATCACTAAGATCATGAAGACTGATATATATGGCATGGATCATGGCTCCCATCTCTGGAGGGAGATTTTCATACTGACGTGCAAATTCATTCACGGCCCGGAGAGGACAGACAACGCAGCTAACACTGCATCTAGATGGTCAACGAAATGCATAGGGCTACCAGGAGCAGTAGGCCTGGACTTCGGGCTACCACCGTTAGAAGATTTAGGGCTGAACAATCATCGTGATATAAAGATATTCCAAGATAGACCGTAATATACCGGATTAAGGTATGGTATATCGAAAATAAGGTACGGTAAGGGCATGTATCTTCCTCCATACCGAAAGTTACGGTAAGGTAAATGTATAAAATTTAACATACTATAATTTAAAGTAAGATATAAGGTATGACGAAAAATGAAAGTATACCATACCAACCCACCCCTACTCAACATCATTGTCAAATTCCCCTAAAACAAAACACCATCATTAAGATAAAAAATAATATGTACGAAGAGGTCATATGGAAAAAAAAGAAAAGAAATACTATTATATTACTAGCTATGAAATACTAGGTCATATGTAAATAAGAAATATATAAACGAAACTCACACCATGTCATATGTAAATAAGAAATATATAAACGAAACTCACACCATGCCAAAATATATTAGGTCACATGCAACACAATAAGTATACGGAACGGAAGGGACGTCGGGTACAGCGGTGCCGAACAGGCTGTGGTCCAACAGCATCGGCAACGGCTTTTGGGTTTTGAAGCTCAGGGTTTGGATTTGGTAGGGCTTCTACAGGCTGGATGACCTCTACCTCTTGTATCTCAAGGTCTGGAACTTGTACCTCTGGCTAGAGTTCTTAATTTTTTTTTGTCTTAAACATGAATGCTATCTGCGAGTCGGCCTCATATGGCGCGACTGTGTATGGTATGAATTTCTCTTTCAAAACTTCGATTAACTCATGAGCATGCATAGCCGTGATTTTGCCTCGTCATATGGCACGACTATGTATGGTATGGATTTCTCTTTCAAGACTATTAACTCATGGGTATGCATAGCCATGATTTTTTGCCTCATATTATGTGCGCGACCGTGTATGGTATGGATTTCTATTTCAAGGCTTCAATTAACTCACATGCATGCGTAGACGTGATGTTGCCATATATGATGCGACGTGTAGGGTATGGATTTATCTTTCAAAACACATTAATGTTAATTTAAATCAACATAACATTTGGATTTAGATTTTGGCCTCAGGATTTGGATTTGGATTTAGACCCTCCAACTAGAAATTGTTGAATCTCTTGCAATGTGATCCGGACTAGGTGGGGAATGGGCTAGGGGCCATTATTTTGGTAGCCCGCTATGATTTGGTTTAGTGATTGCCGTGCACCGCAGCCACGGCAATGTCCGCCCCTTGTAGCTAAGGTTGGGGAAAATTATAGAAAAATTGGTATTACCGCTCATACCTTATCAAAAAATTAAAAAATATATTGTCATTAAGGTAAACCAAAATATTCAATAAGGTATCATACCACATTTAAAACTACGGTAAGATAAATGTATCAATTTTTAGATACCGATGTATATCGTTGCATACCGAAATTCCGGTATATGCCATATTAAGTTTCAAGTTCCATCGGTTTAGTTTTTCAAATATTTCGTAGATACGACTATATTAAGTTTAAGTTTATTTGTTTGAGAATGATTGAAGTTTGATTGATTAGATGTAAACTTTTGTATTCTCTTGTTATGTTTTCAACTAATTATTGTCTGAATAATTGATTGATAAATATTGAAATTTAATCATTGTGATATAAAGATATTCTAAGGTATACCGCAATATACCGGATTAATGTATGGTAGATCGAAAATAAGATATGTTAAGGTTATGTAGCTTCATCCCAACCGAAACTAAGGTATAACAACTTAAGTATACCGAAAGTTACGATAAGGTACATGTATGAAATTTAACATAATACAAAGATATAAGGTATCACGAAGAAAATAAAAGTATACCGTGTCGATCCACTACTAATTAAGACACATACACTTTCATGAGAATTTTGTGAATTATACAAGTAATGTTTTATTTTTATACTAATAAACATTATAAAAATAATTAATTAATTAATTTAAAATAGGAATGGTACAAATTCACAATGAACTAATTTTATTTGGGACAATGTCCAGAAAAATGTAGAAATAGTCAGGGTTTTTTTTTTTTTTTTTTTTTTTTCGAAAAAATAGTTAGTATTTTATTAGAAATCAAATTTTGGAGATCTCAGTTTCAGTTTAGTTAGAACGACTGAAGACGAAGACAAATTACAGCAGGAATTGCTGTCAGATCTATTTTCTGGGAAATTTGATGAAGAAAAGTTGAAATCGTAGAGAGAGAGAGGATGAATATATTCAGGTTAGCAGGGGATATGACCCATTTGGCAAGTGTTCTTGTTTTGCTCCTCAAGATTCACACCATCAAATCTTGTGCTGGTAAATCCATTTCCCCATCTCCTATATACGCCTCTGATCTGGTTATTGAATAACTGATTGTAATTCTTTTACTTTTCTTGTTTATTTGTTTGATCGCTGATATTGCATTTTACCACATAAAAAGCCTTTTTCTGGGGTTTAAGGCCATTTGTTCCGCTGATTTAGGAAATTGAAAAAATGTGTGTGTGTGTGTGTGATTGTGGGCTTGTTCTGAATGCAGCTGAGGAATTAGCATGGATTAATTAGTTAAGCTCTCAATTTGTGCTTGAATGTTCCTTAGAGGTCTCAATTCAGGCAATTCTCAACTGCTATAATGTAGCTTAGAGGTCGAGGTGAATGTCTTCGAGTTTCGCATGCTAGATCATGTCGAATGTTGCAGAATTCTTAGTGTAAACAATATCAGAAATATTAGAAGATTGTAATCTTTTCAAGGACATGGAGTATGATTGCTGTTAATCTTGAGTTCATTGAGGTGATTTTCAGAATGCTGCTTTGTATATGGCATTTGTCGGTTATCTTTGGGTAAGCTGCTTCGAATTTATTCTTATTGGAATAATGTTGCAACATGATATCTGATATATAAGGCTATGATTGATTCTATTGCATTGCATGCAGAGCAACTGAAAAATGTTAGATTTTTTGTGGACAATCTATTGGAGAAACAAATCTACAGTCTCATTTGCTTTGAAGAACATACATTATTGGATTATCTACGATCTCCTTAGATTTAATAGATTCCCCTACTGAATGTAGTGTTTATTCAATTATTTATTCAGAACAGTCCATTATTTATGTCCTTTATGTATGGAAATTCTCTGAAAATACTTTCTGAATTCTGTGTGCGACAATTTTGTGAAATAATTTCAAATATGGCCTACATCTTTGATGCCATCATGCCCGAGTTTGTGAGGGGCGTGAATGGTAAAATTTACATTTGTAGTTGCTTCTCTATGAAAGCATGCACAAGTGGTGGACATTTGGTTCACATATATCCCAATGAAAATGATTGGATTCGACCAAATAATGCATCGCTTGGTTTATGGTATGCTGCCATGTAATTCATTTCCTATGAATGTAATATTTAACTTCAGAAAAACCATTACATCCATTATAAGGCTTCAAGATCAATCTGCTTTATAATTTTTTAACTAGACTTTGTCCTTCTCGGATGATTATACATTGTCCAATTTTACGAATGTCGCTCATGAAGAATCAAAACTCTTGAATTTCATTTGACTGTATATCTCACCTGTTTTGAATGAATTTAACTGTTGGAAAATTTTAGAGTTTATTATGTACATGTTATTTTCTTAAACAAGTTTAATTATTTTTTCCTTTGGCCAGGCTCTTTCCGCTCTCAATCTGATATTTTATTTATTTTTTTGTAGGTGTTTCTCTGAAGACTCAAGAACTCTATGCTGTTGTTTTTGTTACACGATACTTGGATCTTTTCACAGACTATATCTCACTTTACAATACATTAATGAAATTTATTTTCTTGGGAAGCTCTTTATCTATAATCTGGTATATGAAACATCACAAGATTGTCCGAAGATCCTACAACAAAGAACAGGACACTTTTCGCCACTACGTCCTTATGCTACCCTGTTTGTTATTAGCACTAATTGTAAATGAGAAGTTTTCCTTCAAAGAGGTACTTTAACTTCCCTTAGAGACACCTTAAACATTATTGGAATCTTTGTGTCTCACGGTGTTGTGTTGTTTGTTAGGTGATGTGGACATTTTCCTTGTACTTGGAAGCAGTTGCCATCCTTCCTCAGTTAGTTTTGCTGCAGAGGACAAGAAATATTGACAACTTGACCGGACAATATGTTTTTCTTCTAGGGTAATTGTTTATTGCGCCATTCTGAATTGTTAAGTGACGATCTTTATTTTACGGGTTACATGGAATTTTAGTGCTAGATTGCTTTAAACCAGTTTCCGTTTATGTTTACACGTTTTTCATGCTTGTATTTCTCTGTATAGAAGATCAATCTCTTCAACATGTGTGATCTCATCACGCTTTCTTAACAGAACAAGTATTTTAAAGGAAAATAGGCATGGGTTAGAAATTCCATAACTAGGAGAAAGAACTATTTTGTTGCATTTTAAATGAGTCAACATTCTTTCTTGACTACTTCAAGTTGATAAAATGCATGTACCCTCTATTTCTGTTGCGAGTTTCTTGCTTTTGTATTCATCTATCTGAAGTGCCGTCGCTTCTCATATTTCTTCAAGATTTACAAATTTACTCATGCAGAAACTTGCACATTGCACATATATTCTACACGAAAAACAGTGTTTTACCTTGTACGTGTTAAAGTTCTGTATAACTATGCAATTCTTGTCGTTGTTGCATTAGTTGATAATTTTCTTGGCTTTTCATTGCAGTGCATACCGAGCATTATATATTCTTAACTGGATTTATCGCTACTTCACTGAACCACACTATGTGCATTGGATAAGTATGTCTCTCTCTCTCATTCTCTTTCCCTCTTGTGAATTTATGTAGTATCGAATAACTTTGGGATCCTGTTTTTCTGCTCCTGCAGTTTGGATTTCTGGACTTGTTCAGACGCTTCTTTATGCTGATTTCTTCTATTACTACTTCCAAAGGTATGATCTCTATATATGCCCACCACTTAAAAGCTCAAGTAATCTCCTAAAAACACGATTTATATATTAAATTATACTGTTTCAGCTGGAAGAATAACGTGAAGCTCGAATTGCCAGCTTGAGTTTGCTTTGAGAAAGATAAATTGGTCCAAGAATTTTGAGGATCATACCTTTAAACAAACACATCATTGTGATTTTAAACTACGGCTCGTCCTGTAGGTCTGAGAATTAAGAGGCAAAGCATCTTTTTCTTTCACTCACTACTTGCGACGTAATCATGTTGTAGCCTTTGAAGAGCATTATCTTCTTATTGTTTGCTCAAAATTTGCAAGATTTGCTTAGCTAGGTCTACACAGAAATGGAGACTGTTTTTGGCCAAATATGTATTTGGTTACTTACAGGTAAATGATATATTTGAATATGACCGTGACTCCTTCGAATCTGTCACTCTTTTTAATTAATTTCGTTCATGCATTGGTATTCTTTACTTAGAAGCGCTTCACCGTTCATTGTGAGACACTTAGTGCTCGTTTGATTCAAGTTGGGTAACGGAAAGGGAATAGAATCAAGTCAAGTAAGGGAATGATAATAATAATGGTTACTTTTATTGAGTGTTTGGTTCAATAGTATAAAGGGAGTCACTTGTGAGGGGGGTTTCATTTCTCTTTGTTTCCTCTTTCCTTCTTGAGGGGTAACAATGTAATGGATTGAGTTACTCTCAAGTAAAAGAAATGGATAACCTATTACTCAAACCAAACAAAATGTAATGGAATCAATTACTTGATTTCCTTTCCATACCCAAAAAAACTTAAACCAAACATGGGCTTAATGTGTCCACCGATGACTTAATGTGCTACCGATGATGTGCAAGTAGTATTCGTTTATTTAAAAAAAGAAAATAAAAGGAAGAGAAATAAGTAGTATTTGTCTTCATTAAGAGTAATAATTGAGCTAGATTAGTTTCTTTTCTTCTTCTTTTTTAATTCTTTTTTATTTTTTAAAAATATTTGCAAGACCTATGTTTTACCATCTAGCATGTCAATTAGAAGAAATCAATTAAAGTAGCAAGAAAAGCTCAATTTGATCTATACCGTACCACGTAATTATATTCAAGTGTTATTTTATTCACGAACTCTATATATCTTCATGTGTATCAATTTATATCTTTTATTTTCCTCTTTTTATAATTGTGTTATGTCGCTTTGTAATTGAACAAGGGATTACTTTGTACATAATTTATGTGAGCAACATGTGAAGAGTATACCAAGGACTGCAGAGCTTAATGACAATTCACGTGCTTCTTGACTTATAATCCATTTCAAATTCATGCAGTATCACATTTAAATATCCAATTTTAAATTTCAGGGAATCCTTATGATGATAAATAAAAAATTAAAAAAAATTAAAAAAAGGCCTTTTGAAATGTTAGGAAAATTAGGGGGGGGGGGGGCGTTCTATGGGTGTGCTCAATCTTTTATTAGTGAGAAAAATAATGATTTTGATAGAGATCAATATTCGAAGAATTAATTTCAACTCCTATAAAGAGTGTGAAAATTATTCATTTATATTATAATATCTGATAAATATTTTTTTGTCGCTGTTTCTCTAAACTCCCCAGCTAGTTGCTTGCATTTGTGAACCAGCCATTTAGATTCAACTAGTAATAGACTGCGTGCGTTGTACGTAGAAATTCTTAATATTTTATTATGTATATTTAATAACTTATATTTAATTTATTTTCTTATTCTTCTTTTATATCTCAACCAACAACTATTCTAAAAAATTTAATAAATGATTATTAGTATATTTGTAAAAGGTAATCAAAAAATATTTATCATAAAAAGCGCACTCTAAGTTAACATTTACTATCATTACATGTGCTATATACTTGTCTAACTAATATTATTAACTATTCTGAAAAAAATTAAATAATTGTGTATAAAATTTACTATTATAAGTACTCTGTATTATTTACTATCATTTTAACTATCTTGGTTTTTTCTTGTACTGAGTAATTGTGTTGAATAATATAGTGTCTTGTAGAATCCTAATTTATATAGCATCTATATTTCATATTACTACTAATAAGTAATCAATAAGAATATAAGTTATCCCTGTGAAATAAATTATATTTCAAAAATTCTCTTTAAAACTCATAATTTTTTGTAATTTTTTTTTTTTGCGTGAATATGTTATTTTTATATGTGTTTTATAAAAACATAATAATGTTATTTTTATATTTGAATATACAATGAATTTTCATCAAATTTTACCGACTTAGTTGTGGTCACCAAGCATATTTCACTTGAATTTCATAACCATGTACTGGATATAATTTTAATGCAGTGTTTCTTATAAAAATAAACTAATAGAAAATTAAATTTAAATTTTAATCTTTTCAATTCAAGTTGGAGAGAAATAATAAATTTTGAATGTGAGATCTCTTTTTATAAGGGTTCCTTATTGATGAAGTTTCATAAATAATCGATGTGGGATAATTGAAATTAAATAGATTGAATAAATATTATGTCAAAATTATGAGAATATAGGAAAAAAATAACAAAAAGTAGAGAAGATGCCACGTAGGGTATTTCTCGTAAAAACTAATTAATTTTGATTAAAAACTAAACCATAACCTAAAATACTAAACTCTAACTGGATAAATTGCCGACATGACACTGTCACATCAATGGTGGACATTTTAAGTGTGCCCACGGTGGGCGGCGGAACATTTATGTATGATTTAAATAAACCAATGATTCTTATTACCAAACAATATAAAAGGCAAATTAATTTGAATTAATTTTGTCACTACATTATTTTTAATTATATATAATTGATTAGTAGATATACATACTAACATTGAAAACCGGATATGAAATATGGCTTTTAATAATATGAAATCGTGATATAAAATTTGACTTTTAATTGAATATGAAATCGTAATTAATATTATAATATGGAAATATAGCATAATATGCAGATATGGTAATATGGAGATATAAAAGATTAAATTATTAATTAATAAGCAAAATTATGAAAATTTAAGAAAAAATGACAAAAAAAAAATAGAGATTATTCGACGTAGGATTGACATCCGTTGTGTTTTGATTTTTTTTTTAAAATCTAATATTAATGTTTTGTTTAGGGCTCCATAATAATGTTATGGCTCCACAAATCAAATTACAAATTTTGTTAGGAAGATATAGAGCTATTTATATAGATACTCATTCGCTGAATTCTTATAAAAAATCAATGTGGGATTGAAGTCCTTAATCGTATTATATATATATTGATTTACCAAATTTTAATGTGTGGAGAAGTTATGCGCAACTCAATTAGGCCGGGATATGAATCATGAGTGTGTTGTGTCAAACATAACTAAAAAGAGAATTTCATATAGATCTTAGAACACCTAGAGCAAATATTTGTCTTTTTCTTTTAAATTTAATTATGGCCTATAAACAAACCGGACTGAGATTAAAATTTTAACATTATAGTTGACTCAAACTGAATTTTCAAATAAAACTGGATTAAAATAAACAAACATACAAATGATTATCTTGGATATTTCAATTGAACCGAATTTTATACTTGAATATTTTTCTACCTATATATAAATGATTAGTTGAAAAAATCAGATCATCAAATCTATTCAAAGTTAATTCATAAAGTATAGCTATAAAACTAATATAATAATAATATATATAGCCTATAAACAAACCGGACCGAGACAAAAATGTCTAACATTATAGTTGACTCAAACTGAATTTTCAAATAAAACTGAATTAAAATAACCAAACGATGATCAAGTAACTGTAGTACATGTTGATGATAGCTTCGTTCGGCTTCGACCTTAGCAAAGAGACATCTGGTAAGAAGTTGAATCTGTATCTATACAATAATATGATAGGCAGATACCAAAATTTTGATACATATAAATGCAAATTTCAACTGAATATATTGATCATATGTAGAATTCAGTTAATATAATGTAAGAAAATAATGTTTCTTCTATTCTCCTTGGAGAACTGGAGATTTGAATATGTAAAATTGCAGGTTTGATTGTTGTGAGCTTATTTTCCTAGTACCCCCAATCCTTTTCTGTCAAAATTCAACTTTACCCTACGATCAAACTTTCTCTATCTCTTTGTTATGGCAGTTCACATATGTACAGGGTTGAACATGCTTATGAAGTTTCTATGAGGATGTACATTTATTTTCTAACAATGAGGAAAATGGGACCAATAACCGGGACAGAGGGAGTATTATTTTTATTTTAGTAACCACTTTTCCTAACTTATATTACATATCTCTCAAATTACGTGAATAATAATAATAATAATAATAATAATAATAATAATAATAATAATAATAATAATAATAATAATAATAATAATAATAATAATAATAATAATAATAATAATACAACCACGAGAAACAAAATGAATAGCAATTTTTGATAATTTTTCCTTTTGAATATTTTTTAGTATGGTTTAGTTCATTTTTTCTTTGAGTTAATTTGTAGGTTATCTATTTATAATAAATTTTCTTAAATATATGATTGACACGTCAACCATAAAATCATTAAGTATGTCAACAGTGGGTAGGAGAGCAGACACTATGTCAGTATGTTTGCATGGTGTTGAGTCTGTTGACTTAGCAAAGTCAGCACAATCACTAAGGAATCTTAGTCACCATTGAAATCAAGATAAAGAATATAAAAGTTATCAAATACGCAACACACGTGTATTCACCCCCTATATATGCTATTCTCGTGTTGTGAGCAATAATATCTTTATCAGATCATGATGTTTATATTCAAATTAAGTTTTAAGTAATTTATAAATCCAATTTTTCCTTCAGTGAACATATTTGATTTTAGTTATGAATGTTGATGGTTCTTCTTAAATGCAATAATTATTTTTTTTTATCTAGTCCGATATATTGTAGTAGTATTTATTTAATTATTTAGTGGAATCTTAGTCATCTTATTGATTTTATTTTTATTTTCTTGTTAATTAATAATAGATTTGACAATCCTCATTTTCAAATGAGTATTATTTTTGAAATTTTTAAACTTCAATTAATTGAAATTAAAAAAAAAAAGTGTTTATCTTATAATCCCCTTATCGCAATAAGCTTGCCTTAATTTCTATTTTGAATGGTCATATTATTCTTTGCATATTACATAATGGCAAAATTATTGTCTTCTTATAAACAACTTATAATATATTACTCATCACCTACCCACTCAAACGCACGTACTCCAATATAACTTGAATGTCAATATTTTAGATCATCACAACTTGCTCGGTTATTTTTTTTTCAACTTTTATATTTATTATAAAAAATTAAAAGTTTTAATACGATTTTTCATATAAGATCCATTGTCAATATATTTTTATGGATCTATGAAGCTTAACTTTTATAAAAATTAAATATTGTAGTAGTATTTATTTAATTATTTAGTGGAATCTTAGTCATCTTATTGATTTTATTTTTATTTTCTTGTTAACTAATAATAGATTTGACAATCCTCATTTTCAAATGAGTATTATTTTTGAAATTTTAAACTTCAATTAATTGAAATTCAAAAAAAAAGTGTTTATCTTATAATCCCCTTATCTCAATACGCTTGCCTTAATTTCTATTTTGGATGGTCATATTATTCTTTGCATATTACATAATGGCAAAATTATTGTCTTCTTATAAACAACTTATAATATATTACTCATCACCTACTCACTCAAACGCACGTACTCCAATATAACTTGAATGTCAATATTTTAGATCATCACAACTTGCTCGGTTATTTTTTTTCAACTTTTATATTTATTATAAAAAAATAAAAGTTTTAATACGATTATTCATATAAGATCCATTGTCAATATATTTTTATGGATCTATGAAGCTTAACTTTTATAAAAATTAAATATGTTTAAAATTATTAAATACTACTCCCTCCGTCCCATGACTCCATTGGTAAAGGGCCAACGTTTCTTAATAACCGTGTAGTAAAATGAAACAATATCAATGGACGAAAGAATTAATTAATATTTTGGAGTAACAGAAGTAGGTGAAAAAGAAAATAGAATTATTATGATACATGTAATATTTCGAAATGAGAAATAACAAAAAATTGAGAAGATATAGATATGAAAAAAATGTGAAAATTTTATTTTTATCTATATGAATTATCAATGTGTTTCCAATAATACACATCTTCTCTCGTATTAAAATTATATTAAAATTCATATAAACACTATTTAAAATAAAAACTCTATTAAAATTGAGACGTAGAATTACTTATATTGAATATGTATATAATTAAACTTAGGAGTACTTATTAATAGCAATAACGTATATAATAATATATTGAAAATATGATGCTAATAAAGAATCATTGATGCGTAAATGTAATTAATATTTTATATAAATCCCGGATGCATACTATAATTAAAGATCTCAATATATATCTTTATCAGATCATGATGTTTATATTCAAATTAAGTTTTAAGTAATTTATAAATCCAATTTTTCCTTCAGTGAACATATTTGATTTTAGTTATGAATGTTGATGGTTCTTTGTAAATGCAATAATTATTTTTTTTATCTAGTCCGATATATTGTAGTAGTATTTATTTAATTATTTAGTGGAATCTTAGTCATCTTATTGATTTTATTTTTATTTTCTTGTTAATTAATAATAGATTTGACAATCCTCATTTTCAAATGAGTATTATTTTTGAAATTTTTAAACTTCAATTAATTGAAATTAAAAAAAAAAGTGTTTATCTTATAATCCCCTTATCGCAATAAGCTTGCCTTAATTTCTATTTTGAATGGTCATATTATTCTTTGCATATTACATAATGGCAAAATTATTGTCTTCTTATAAACAACTTATAATATATTACTCATCACCTACTCACTCAAACGCACGTACTCCAATATAACTTGAATGTCAATATTTTAGATCATCACAACTTGCTCGGTTATTTTTTTTTCAACTTTTATATTTATTATAAAAAAATAAAAGTTTTAATACGATTTTTCATATAAGATCCATTGTTAATATATTTTTATGGATCTATGAAGCTTAACTTTTATAAAAATTAAATATGTTTAAAATTATTAAATACTACTCCCTCCGTCCCATGACTCCATTGGTAAAGGGCCAACGTTTCTTAATAACCGTGTAGTAAAATGAAACAATATCAATGGACGAAAGAAGTAATTAATATTTTGGAGTAACAAAAGTAGGTGAAAAAGAAAATAGAATTAATATGATACATGTAATATTTCGAAATGAGAAATAACAAAAAAATTGAGAAGATAGATATGAAAAAAATGTGAAAATTTTATTTTTATCTATATGAATTATCAATGTGTTTCCAATAATACACATCTTCTCTCGTATTAAAATTATATTAAAATTCATATAAACACTATTTAAAATAAAAACTCTATTAAAATTGAGACGTAGAATTACTTATATTGAATATGTATATAATTAAACTTAGGAGTACTTATTAATAGCAATAACGAATATAATAATATATTGAAAATATGATGCTAATAAAGAATCATTGATGCGTAAATGTAATTAATATTTTATATAAATCCCGGATGCATACTATAATTAAAGATCTCAATATATATCTTAATGAATTAAGTAGATCTATTATGAGGGTATAATAGGCAATCTCTATTTTGTAAAACAAGGCTCTTTTATATATTGGTATGGTATAGATTATTATATAACACCTATATTCACCTCCGGTTCAAATACTTTTGAAATACTCCACATGTGCAATAAATTAAAAGTTATAGTATGGGTGTGGTCATATAGTGATGTAATAAGGATATAAAAATATTCAAGATTAAGTATATAGTGATTTCTAGATGA
This sequence comes from Mentha longifolia, assembly GCA_001642375.2. Lineage (NCBI taxonomy): Eukaryota > Viridiplantae > Streptophyta > Magnoliopsida > Lamiales > Lamiaceae > Mentha > Mentha longifolia. The sequence continues at coordinate 15,818,337 of CM038114.1, read as the reverse complement.
ACGATCTAATTAAGGAAGAATACACTAATGTCCACTATAGACATACCTAATGTATCAACTACTGATATTATAATGATGAGTAATGCTTCCCTACCCACGGTGGGCATATTTAATATACTCACGGCTGAGGTGACGGCATTATATCTAAGAAAAATTATAATTAATATACCTTATAAAAATAAATCTGATAGGATATGGCCCAATAGGCCCAGATCAGCTCGGCCCATTCCTAATTCCCCCGGCCCAATCAAGGATAAAGCCCAGTGGAAGTCAAGAAAGTCAACTAACTGCTCCCAACCACTCCACAGTGCAGACAGGAGCACCCACGACCCCCCAACCACTCCTGAAACACCCGTGACCTCCATTCTCTATAAATAGAATCATTTGTAAAGAAAGAGGCGGGTTGTAATAGCGGCTAGAACACGAAAATATAAAACATTCTCTCCTTCGTGGACGTAGATCTAATCAAAGATCGAACCACGTAAAAACCTCTCGTGTTCTACATTCTCTCTCTCTCTCGTATAATCACTCTAAAATACACGATCGATCACTGGCGCCGTCTGTGGGAATCGAAAGAATTTTGTGAAACCGATCAGCGTATTTCAAGTGAAAGCACGATGGTAAGACCAACCCGCTCCGCCACCACCGCCGCCGCCGCCGCTGCTGCCAAGGAAAAACAGAAACGAGCTGACCTCTTTTCCAATCCACCTTACATGCCGGCCAACGAGGAAGAATGTGATGTTAGTCAAGCTCAGAAAACTGCTTCCCAGATCCAGCGTGACCAACAGCCCATCCGCCGAACTCCTGAAGGCCACCCGGAGGAGGTCCCATCTGGGGGTTCAGCTAGCGACGATGGACCAGATCAAAGTGGCAGCCGACGCGGGAATGCTGAACTCCAACCCGAGCTGGGAGACGTACTGAAAGCGTACCTGAGCATCCATGAGCAGGATTTTCGCAGGTTCGCCGATCAACACCGACAAAGTCAAAGCAAGGAAGACGAAGTCGAACCGTCACAAAGGCCATCCCCAAGTCTTCGGATCGTTGGAGGCAGGGAGACCGAAGTTCCCCGTAGGCGACAAAACAATCGCCGTGGGAACGGTCGCGCTTCACCTCGGCGCGGTTCAACGTCACCCTCGTCAAAACGCCGTTCCTCATTGGCGTGACGAACGGAACGTCTATCAAAGAAGATTCGACGTTGAGCCCGAAGTTCCCCGAAGGCGACAGAGCAATCGCCGCGGGAACGATCACGTTTCACCTCAGCGCGATCCGACGCCACCGCGTCAAAACGCCGCTCCACCTCGGCACGACGAGGAGAACACCTACCAAGGAAGGTTCGCCGTCTACGGTCGAATCTCGACTCCCTTCACTAATAGGATACTCTATACTCCCCTCCCGTCGACGTATAGAGTACCTCCTATCCCGCCTTACAACGGAACCCAAGATCCCAGCAACTTTTTATCCCGGTTCCAATACAACATGATGAACCAGGGGTTGGCCGAAGACGTTTACATGTGTAAAGTCTTCCCCGAGCTACTAGTAGACAACGCTAGAAGCTGGTTCGATAGCCTCCCTAATTGCAGCGTAGGATCATATGCCGACCTACTGGACGCCTTTGAACGTCGTTTCTTCCAAAAAGCCGAGGCAAAAATCAGTCCAGCCCAGCTCCTCACCTTAAAGCAAGGGCGGGGAGAAACGATCAGTGATTTTCTGGCCCGTTTTTATAACGAGAGCCTAAAAGTCGATCGTCTCTCCGATGACGTGCTTATCTCGGCATTCTAAAATGGCATCCAGTCCGGGACTCTCTTCAGAGAGCTCGTAAAGGCACGTCCTACGACCTCCAAGCGGCTATGGAAGATCGCCGACACATTCGCCGAAGCGGACGAGGCCGATCGGAAGAAACGGGCTGCAGATCGGCCCGAAAACAACGATAAGAGAAAGAAAGAGGAGCGCATCGACCTTGGGCAAGGCCGCCGAAGTGCCCTCGAAAGGTTACAACGAGGACCCCTCGAGTCCCGATTAGGACCTCGATCCAACCAAGACCGAAGTCAGTATACACCACTGACAAAGTCAAGGGCCGAAATATACGAGCTTCATGCGAACTTGTTCGAGAAGCCGCCGCCCTTATCCCGAGGTGGGTCGAAACGCCGATCCAAGGAGAAATACTGCAAACTCCATAATGACTACGGTCATGAAACTGAAGATTGCAGAGACCTCCCTCGGACATAGAGCACATGATACGCGACGGTACCCTTAAACTGTACCAAAGTCGAAATCAGAAAGAGGCCCGACCTCAAGGGAAGGGCAAGAGAAAGAAAAATAAGGGAGGCTATAACTGCGCTCCCCAAAATGACAAAAGGCCAAGGCACGATGACGAGGATGAGGACGAAGATCAGCCTCAATATGACGCAGTCATCACGGCCATCACCGGACTGCCCGAAGGCACGACGAGGTCATCATTGAAAGCCGAAGCCCGAAGTCAACAGCGAGAAGAACCCACTCAAAAAAGGTTCAGGAGAGATGAGGTCGTCACCTTTTCCGGTGATGACCCAGTTCCCCATGCGGTACCTTATCAAGATGCCACCATAATCGAGGCAGTGGTGGCCAACAAACTGGTCCACCGCGTATTTGTTGATAGTGGAGCATCGGTGAGTGTGCTCTTTAAAGACTGCTTCGATAAGCTAGATATCGAATAAGCACGTCTAAAGCCAGCACCCATGCCATTAAAGAACTTCACACAACAAGAGACGACGACGGAAGGCATAATTTCACTGCCCGTGACAGTTGGAAAGAGCCCGTTGTCTACTACGAAGATAATCTACTTCTTCGTCGTAAAAGCCAGCTCCCCCTATAACATCATCTTAGGAAGGGATTGGCTGATATCGACAAAGGCAATCTGCTCGGCCTACCACCTGACGATTAAAATCCCATCTAGAAACGGAGTGATCACGCTTCGGGGAAACCAGCAACAGGCTAAGGAGTGCATGCAGGTCGCACTCCGAGGTGATAGGAATCAACACCCCCAGGCATAGCAACTACAGAAACCCGAAGAGGTGGAGCCGACGTCGTCTCCATCCATCGAGCCGGTAGAGGACGTCGCATTATACGAAGATGACCCTGCCAAGGTCGTCAAAGTAGGGTTCGTCGGAGAAAATGAGCTCCGAAGTCAACTTATCCGGCTACTTCGGGAATATAGAGATGTCTTCGCCTGGTCGCCGCTTGACATGACCGGGGTGGCACCAAACATCATCACTCATCACCTCAACATCGACCCTGCAATAAAACCAGTTCGGCAGAAACAATTAGCCTTCGCAGCCGAAAGGAGTCAAGTAATTCACGACGAGGTCCGGCAACTGCAAAAGGCCGATATTTTATTCGAAGTAAAGTATCCGACCTGGTTGGCCAACCCCGTGATGGTGAAAAAGCAGGGAGGTGGGTGGCGGATGTGTATTGACTACACGGACCTTAATAAGCACTGCCCAAAGGACTGCTACCCCCTCCCCAACATTGACAAGAAGGTCGAAGCTCTTGTTGGCCACAAGGTGTTCAGCTTCTTGGACCTATACAAGGGATACCACCAAGTCCTCATGAATGCCGAAGACGCGCCGAAGACCGCCTTCGTCACGGACTTCGGCATCTATGCATACAAAAAATGCCCTTCGGACTGAAGAACGCCGGAGCCACATACCAGAGGATGGTCGATAAAATTTTTAAAGCCTACGTCGGTAGCATTGTCGAAGTATATGTAGACGATATAGTCGTAAAGAGCAAGGAGATCGCTACTTGTGTAAACGACCTTAAAGTTGTCTTTGGCCTACTTCGTAAAGTGAACCTAAAATTAAACCCAGAAAAGTGTACTTTTATGGTCCGATCTGGAAAATTTCTAGGGTGTTGGGTTTCACGCGAGGGGTTAAAAGCCAACCCTTCGAAAGTCCGGGCTATCCAAGAAATGCAAGTGCCGAAGTCGATCCACGACGTGCACAAACTGACGGGCTGCCTAGCCGCCCTAAGTCGCTTTCTATCTAAGGCCGCCGAAAAACAACTCCCATTCTTCAAGATACTAAAGAAGGCTCCGAACTTCGAGTGGAACGATGAGCACAGAGGAGCTTTCGATGGTTTGAAGAAGTATCTCGCAAATCTCCTAACCTTATCTGCACCAAAGAAGGACGAGACCCTCTCTTTATACCTCGCCGCTTCGAACGAGGCAATCAGTGCAGTCCTGGTACGAGAAGAAAGACGTCATCAGCTACCCGTCTATTTCATAAGCCGAGCCCTAAAAGGGCCGGAGACGAGATACCAGCCTTTGGAAAAGGTCGCACTTGCGTTGGTGAATGCAGCGAGGAGACTTCGACCATACTTCCATGCACATCAGATACAAGTACTGACCGACCTACCACTTCGGCAAGTACTTACAAAGCCAGAAGCGTCTGGGCGAATCGCTAAATGGGCTGTAGAACTCGGCGAGCACACAATTTCCTTTATACCTCGCCAAGCAATCAAAGGACAAGCCCTGGCCGATTTCCTGGTGGAAGCCAAGTTCACGGAAGCACAGCAATCCGTTGAACCTACTGAGGATAAACCAAAGGCCGAGGCACCTAATCCACAACCGCGAGGCTGTTGGAAGGTCTACGTGGACGGGGCATCAGGTAACAAAGGAAGCGGAGCCGGGGTTTTACTCATCAGCCCGGAAGGAAAGGAGATCACCCACGCACTCCGGTTCAATTTTCCGACCACAAATAACGAAGTTGAGTACGAAGCTCTAATCGCTGGACTTCGTCTAGCCGAGGCTCTCCAGGTAAGGGCCATTCAAATTCACAGCGATTCCCAAATCATAGTGAATCATATACTGGGTAAATACGAGGCCAAAGGAGAACGAATGAAGAAGTACCTTCATAAGGCCAAGATCCTACAACAAGGCTTCTCATACTTCGAGTTAGTGCGAATCCCAAGAGGGGATAACGGGCGAGCTGACGCACTAAGCAAACTCGCGTCATCATCAACAATCTCTCCAGTGGAAGAAGTACAGCTCCGAAGTATCGATGAAGCCGAAGTTAATATAGTAACCGAAGACGGACCGAACTGGATGACTCCACTTCGCAGCTATCTAGAGATAGGCGAACTCCCCACCGATAAGGTTGAGGCTAGAAAGCTCCTGGCCAAGTCCACCAAGTATGTCTTTGAACAGGGAGTGTTGTATAGAAGATCCTACCTCCAACCTCTCCTAAGATGTGCGGGGCCCAACCAAGCAAACTACACACTGCGCGAAGTCCATGAAGGCTCCTGTGGCAGTCACATTGGAGCCCGCGCCCTCTCCAAAAAGGTCATGAGGTGTGGGTACTACTGGCCCACCATGTTCCAAGACGCTACCAACCTCGTCAAAAAGTGTCCGAAGTGCCAAATCCATGCGACGGTTCCGAGGTTGCCTCAGACCGAGCTAACCAGCATACAAAGCCCTTGGCCGTTCATGCAGTGGGGAATTGACATCGTCGGCCCATTTGAAAAAGCCCCCGGCCAATTACAATTTCTCATTGTAGCCATCGACTACTTTACGAAGTGGGTCGAAGCCGAACCATTGGCCCGGATCACAAGTAAAAACGCCCTGAACTTCGTTTGGAAGAACATAGTTTGTCGTTTCGGCATACCTCACGTCCTCGTATCAGATAATGGAACCCAGTTCACAGACAGGACGTTCAGAGAATGGTGTGACGAACTCCACATCCAGCAAAAGTTCACCTCGGTAGCCCATCCTCAAGCGAATGGCCAAACCGAGGTTACGAACCGAACGATAGTCAAAGGGTTAAAAACCCGGCTCGATAAGGCCAAAAGAGACTGGGCTGCGAACTTATCCCAAGTCCTATGGTCGTACCGAACCACCCCGAGGACATCACACGGCGAAACACCATATAGCTTGGTGTACGGAACCGAGGCGGTGATCCCGGTAGAGATCGGTCTGCCGAGCCCCCGAACGCTTAACTTCGCAGCCCAAGACAACGAAGATGGACTTCGAACTAACTTGGACTTGCTAGAAGAGAAACGGGAACAAGCCTACATACAAGAAGCTCGATACAAACAGCAAGTAGCTCGGTATTATAACAGCCGGGTGAAGCATCAGCAGCTCCAAATAGGCGACTTCGTACTCCGGAATAACGAGGTCAGTAAGGCGGAAAAGCTCGGCAAATTAGAAGCCACCTGGGAAGGACCATACCGAGTTCAAGAAGTCCTCGGAAAAGGGTCGTACAAGCTCGCCCACTTATCTGGTGAGCCCATACCCCGTACATGGCACATTACTCACTTGAAAAGGTACTTTGTATAAACAGAGAGCAGTGTCCGAGTCCATTTAGGTCCTAGGAGCAGGGTCGTCTTGGTAAATTCTGTCTTTTTTTAACTCCATTCAATTAAAGTTTTTTTTTAGTTCACTTAAATAATTTGCATGCATGGTACACCTCTCTCTCGTTTTATACTAAGTATCTCGATTTTAAAATCCTGACGAGGATACAAATAAACTCCACATCGAGTAACACCTAAACGCGCGTAAGGGGACCACCCCTATCGATAAACTCGACAAATAAGGCTACCTGAAGGCCTCAACTTCGTCTTCGGACGAAGTGGCTACTTGAAAGCCTCAACTTCGTCTTCGGACGAAGTGGCTGCTTAAAAGCCTCAACTTCGTCTTCGGACGAAGTGGCTACCTGAAGGCCTCAACTTCGTCTTCGGATGAAGTGGCTGCTTAAAAGCCTCAACTTCGTCTTCGGATGAAGTGGCTACCTGAAGGCCTCAACTTCGTCTTCGGACGAAGTGGCTACCTAAAAGCCTAAACTTCGTCTTCGGACGAAGTGGCTACTTGAAAGTCTAAACTTCGTCTTCGGACGAAGTGCTAGCTACTCTCGAGTGCTGTTAAAAGCCTAAGCTTCGTCTTCGGACGAAGTGGCCACTTAAAAGCCTAAACTTCATCATCAGACGAGGTGGCTAACTGAAAGCACAATCTTCGTCGCAAGACGAAGTGACTGAGAAAGCTGGTAAACGCAAATGCAAAAATTTCTGTTTTATTTGAATGGAAATAAATGTACATTGTTACATTAAGAAGGCGAGGAACCCGGAGGCTTTGGCTTACTAAAGCTAAGCCAATCTCTAGCAAAATCCCTGCCGGAGTTGAAGTTCAAAACATCGTCTATACTAAACCTGCCCCGACCGCGTCCAGAAGCCGAACTTCGGCGTCTACCTCGGACATTCTGGCTCGCCCGACCCCGACCCCGACCCCGTCCAGACGCCGATCGCCGCTCTTCACTATAAATTTCTTGAGAATGGCGTGTCACAATCTTCGGGTCCGGGTCAGCAGACCTCGAAGATTCACCTCCCAAAAATTCTCTAGAAGTACGGTCGAGCAACTTCGGATCCGGATCGGAAGAAACTGAAGTCGCAGAACCAGCTTGTAAAGACAGACGCCGCTTCAGCTTCGGAAAGCGATCAAGGACTGTCTCATAAATGCTCGCCACACGAACGAGCTCTTCAAACTCACCTCTAACCTGCCAGGATTCACTCCCATATTCCTCCCTGTAACTTCGGCATCGGGCCTGGAGCTCCTTGACCTTATCGTAAGTCTCAGAAATCGTGGATCCCCCAGCTCGGTGAATTATGGTCTCGTACTCCATATGCTCCTCGACGATCTCTTTGCAAGCCTTGATGTCATCCCGAGCTCGCTAGTACTGGTCTTCGAGCTCCATGTATCTGGCATGCATCTCATCGAGTTTTTCTAAAGAAGCCCGAAGTTTCACCTCGGCCTCGATCTCTATGTTATTAGCCCGTTTCTTCCAATTCGAAACATCGAGCTCGGCCACCTCTACAGCTCGGCGAAGCTCGGATATTTCTTGAGCAAGGTGGGAGGCATCATAAAACTCGGGAGCAGACTACAGAACAAATACAAGCAAGGTTCAAAAAGAAATCCTTTTATTTATGTATAGCCGAAAACGGCGAAACAAACGCCACCCTAACGGTGACGAAGTACAAAACTAAAAAAAAAAAAAAAAAAAAAAAGGGGGAAGAGGTAAAGAAGCCAAAAATCGTGAAGTGTCAATTCACTACATCACGATTTTCTCCTTCTAGGCCGACCTCTGGTTCCTCGAGGTCGTCGCGAGCTGGTTCCTCGGCGGTCTGTGCAGCCGGGGTCTTCTCGAGGTCGGCAATGACCGTCTCCAGGAGTTCATACCTGTCGGCGGGACATCGCCGAATAGTCCCTTCAGTGAGTAGAACCCTCTGCGCGGCGAGCTGCTCGACCACCGGGATTGAAGAACCGAGCTCCAAGAGCACACCGGCGAAGTCCTGCAGCGTTTCCTCCTCCGTCATGACACCATACCCGTACTTGGTTTTATCAAGCTCGGGGATGTCGGCGGCGATGTTGTCGAGCGCTGCAGAGACGATCGGGGTACTCAAGGCACTCGCCAACTGAACGGCCATGTGGGAGAAATGCCTCGACCGGAAGACACGTTCCACCACAGCTCGGAACACGTCCCCCTGTCCAGCCACCACCCCGGCAATCTCGTTGGTCAGCCGGTCCACTTCAGCCTCCAGCTCGGCGTTCCTCTTCTTCGCCTCTTCGGCGGCAGCCAAAGCCACCGTCTCCCTCTCCTGTGCTGCCTGTGCCGCGGCTTCGGCAGCATGGACCCTGGCCATCAGCCGATCCTCCGTAGCCGCAGCTTCGGCAGCCTATGTTTGTAACTTGGCGACTCCACTCCTAATGAAGCTCGCCAAGCCCTGCAAAACCGCCTCGGCTCCCTAAAACCCGAAAACAAAGGGGAGATTAAAAAAGGTACAATTACTATATATATGTAATATTCAGTTGTACACTCACTTCAGGGAATCCTTGGCTCGAGGTCGCGCCACTCTCGACGATCGTCACTTCGGCATCCAATGAAGTTACGGCTCCTCGAGGTCGTCGGCCGACCACCTGCAGTGGAGAGGAACCACGGATAGGCGCGTCCAGCTGCGAGCTTACGGATACCGACCTTGGAAGGTCGCTCGTCCTCTCTGACGACGCCGCCGAAGTCACCCTCTCCACCACGGAAACAGAGGGCTTCTGCCTCTTCCTCTTATTCTTGCCTTGTAAAGCGGCCTGGAAAGCTTGGGCATCCACTACAAAAAAAAAAAAAAAAAAATTGTCAGCAAAAAATGAAAGAAATCACGAAACGCAAGTCAGCGAAGCAGAGCCTCACCCAAGTCCGCGTCAGACACGGAGTTATACGGGCTTAGCCCATGATTCGCAAGCTCGGCCTCGGCATAATTCCTTTCAACGAGGCCGAGGTTCACCAAGCTCGTCTCAAGCTCACCGATCGGTTTCCCAGTGTCTCGAGGAGCGAACTTACCCTTCATCCAAGGGTATAACGGGACACCTTCACACCGGCAAAAGAAGAACTTCTTTTGCCAGTTCGGCACCTTAGAAGGCGTCCCCAACTTGAACCTATTAATAGGGGAAAGGTAAGCCCACCCCGTCGGACCAAGCTTAGGCCTAAAAAACCTAAGGAACGACTCTACGGTAGGCGTACCACCACGTCGGCTGACCTCGAAGCAAAAGCCGATGATCTGCTTGACAGAGGGTGGCTGCAACTGACCTAACGCCAGTTCAAGCTCTTCTAAGAGCTCGACAAAAAAATGGTTCAAAGGGAACCGTAAACCAAAATGAAGGTAATCTTCATATACAGTAAAAAAACCCACGGGAGGCGAACTACCCCTATCAACATCACGAGGTAAAAGGAGTTCGACTGACTCGGGAAATAAAAAACTGCGGGCCAAACCCTGCATATGAGATACAGACATGGTGGAGGCCACAGCCAGAGACGCGTCAGACCAGACCAACGACGGGAATTCAATTTCCCTAAACGCCGGCGGGACTAACGCGCGGGTATATACATTCAGCCAAACCTTCGCCGGAAACCCCCTAACCGACGAAGGCGAAACCCCTACGTTCTCACTATCACTATCTACTTGGGGAAAGAAGAAGCATCCATTGTGAAGAAAATTACTTACTTGTCACAGATTTTCCGATCAAAAATCACCGGGAACTGGCTAAACGGCGGCGGTTGCAGAATTTTGGGGCTTAGGGTTTTCTCTTGCGCGATATTGAAAATCGATTGAGAAAAATGTTGTTTAGCGTACATAAGAAGCTTTTAAAAGGCAAGGGCACGCCTTTTCAAATCCCGCCTCTTCACCTGCCCCAACCAAAAAGCGACGCGTGTCCTACCTACGCTGACAACAGCAGTCGCACATCACACCACGTCTATTCAAGCTCGACCTCGTCAAAACGAGGCGGTATACATTTCGACTTCGTCAAAACCTCATTTCGTCAAAACGAGGCGGTATACATTTCGACTTCGTCAAAACCTCATTTCGTCAAAACGAGGCGGTATACATTTCGACCTCGTCAAAACAAGGCGGTATACATTTCGACTTCGTCAAAACCTCATTCCCGACGAAGCAATGAAATTCAAGCTCGACCTCGTCAAAACGAGGCGGTATACATTTCGACTTCGTCAAAATCTCATTTCCGACGAAGCAATGAAATTCAAGCTCGACCTCGTCAAAACGAGGCGGTATACATTTCGACTTCGTCAAAATCTCATTTCCGACGAAGCAAGTACAATTCGACCTCGACCTCGACCAGTTTACACCTCCCCACAATGACCTCGCTGCTCCGGTCTTTTGGGGGGGGGATGTGATAGGATATGGCCCAATAGGCCCAGATCAGCTCGGCCCATTCCTAATTCCCCCGGCCCAATCAAGGATAAAGCCCAGTGGAAGTCAAGAAAGTCAACCAACTGCTCCCAACCACTCCACAGTGCAGACAGGAGCACCCACGACCCCCCAACCACTCCTGAAACACCCGTGACCTCCATTCTCTATAAATAGAATCATTTGTAAAGAAAGAGGCGGGTTGTAATAGCGGCTAGAACACGAAAATATAAAACATTCTCTCCTTCGTGGACGTAGATCTAATCAAAGATCGAACCACGTAAAAACCTCTCGTGTTCTACATTCTCTCTCTCTCTCGTATAATCACTCTAAAATACACGATCGATCAAAATCCTACCATAAAAAACTAAACCCTACTAAAAAAAAGTAAACCCTAAAAGGAAAAATCATTGACGTGGCACTGCCATGTCAGCGGTTGGCACATTAAGTGTGCCCACCGTGGGTAGAAGATCATTTCTATTACAATGATATATAAGAAATATAATTAAATCCTACGGAGTATAAAATAAAATTAAACCCTGCCAAAAGAAATTAAATCTGATCATTAGTAGTGGCTCGGTGGCGTTTCACAATGGCGACAACCAAATGCCGACCCGGTCGGTGTAGTGAGGGTTGGACCATGCTACAACGGATGCAGCGTATGACTGACCCGCTGCTCAGCGTAGGGTAGAAACATTTATATGTGGCAACCCAAGGGATTTGTTCAACCTAGCAAAGAGAACTTAGTTTGGAAGCTTAAGAAGTTTTTGTATAGTCTTAAGCAATTGTACAGGCTATGGAACTTATGTTTTAACGAAACTTTTAAGACTTTTGGGTTCGTACAGTGCGTGAACTAAAGTTGTGTATATCGTCGCATTAGCGACAATGTGGGTTTTCTTGTAAGGATGACAACGTGGTTTTTCTCATTAACGAAAGTTGTGTATATCGTCTTTGTAAGGATGACAACGCGATATTTGTTGTATTTACTTAGATGACATACTTCTCATTAGCGACAATATGAATGTGTTATCTTAACATATCAAAGTGGAGTTAGTGGAGTTAGAGCCCCACTAAAAATAGTAGTATATATTTATTAAAGTGCAAAAATACGAGTTTAAAATGATTTTTATGTAAGGTCTACATCACGTAATGGAAGGAGCCTATTTTTTGTGAACGGATGGAAATGGAAAGTGTGCCCATTTTGTTGTGGACAAGAGTAGTTTTTATCATTAATGAAAACTGAAAAATCATTAGATAGTAAATTGTATAAATTGAGGTTAATTTGAATTAATATAAACAAAATCTGACCACACCATCAGAGACGTGCACAAACAGCATTAACAAGATCCAGTGTGCATTCTAGATCATCGATCGCCACATATATGGGTGAGAAAGCAAAGTCAAAACAAAACAATATTCCGAAACAACAAATCTAGGTTTAATTAATTAACCGACATAAAATTAAAGAGCTGAGATCTGAAAATTCATAAATTAACAATTTCTCCACACTAAATTCAAATTTCAAATCTTATTTTACACGTCAAATCTTACTTGAACTTCATCTGCATCAGTATCAAGACCAATACAATAGTTAAAACTACATTTAATGTGCCAACGGGGCATACCCTCCAACTTGATTATGTTTATTAGAATATCAATTCTTGTAATATGAGATTTAATATTTTTATTTTGTTTTCTGAACTCTAGTCTATAGTAGTACTTAAGTCTACTGAAGCACATTTAAATCAAATAATGATGATAGAATCTCGCAATATAATGCAGCAAAAGTCTACGTATTTCTTGATGTCAATCAATTTGTCGCATTTATTAATTTCTGAGTGATTTGCCAAATGTGATAAATCTGCTTCTCCACCACATTCCACCACTTCCAAATCTCACCGCTTCATTTCTTTCTTTCTTTTCCCTCCATTCTTGCAGAGATTAAAATCGAAAATAAAAAAAAAAACAGTTCCCATTCCATATTCACATAACACCACAACAATAATTTAATCTAATATGGGAACTAAATCTTTTTCTACTTCTTCATTTATGTTGATGATCTTGATATTGTTGATGATGGGATGTGAGGTGATCGAGTGCAGTGTGAGCTATGATAAAAGGGCTATCATCTTCAATGGAAAAAGAAGAATTCTGCTCTCCGGTTCCATACATTACCCAAGAAGCACTCCAGAAGTACGTATTTTGTTGTCTCGTTTCGATCGATCTTCTTTTCTTTTTTTTTCCATTAATTTGCTAATAGAGTGAATTAGCGAGTGTCTGTGATTAAATTTATGATATTTAAGTGATTTTAGAATTGAAATATTTGCAGATGTGGGAAGATCTGATATTGAAGGCCAAAAATGGTGGATTGGATGTTATCGATACTTATGTTTTTTGGGATGTGCATGAGCCTTCCCCTGGCAACGTGAGTTTAATTAATTATCATTTTAAGATATACATAAATATATATATATATATATATATATATATATATATATATTTATGTTGAATTAATTGTAAATTGTTGGCATGCAGTATAATTTTGAGGGTAGATACGATCTAGTACGGTTTATTAAGACGGTGCAAACACTGGGACTCTACGTTCATCTTCGCATTGGACCTTATGTTTGTGCAGAATGGAATTTCGGGTATTATTATTATTATTATTATTATTATTATTATTATTATTATTATTATTTATTGACTTTCTATATTGTGTTGGATCTCTGATGCAGAGGATTTCCTGTGTGGTTGAAATATGTACCTGCTATCAGCTTCAGAACAGACAACGAGCCATATAAGGTTCCCAATCATTAACTATTGCATTAATTTTGTTTTTAATTGGTACAACTATCTAAAAAAATTCATTTCCATATGCAGGAGGCTATGCAGCAGTTTACTGAGAAAATAGTGGGTATGATGAAGAGTGAGAAACTATTTGAATCACAAGGAGGTCCTATTATACTCTCTCAGGTATGAATTTTATTATAAGCAAGCATCATGTTTTTTTTGTAATAACTAAGGTGATCATATTAGATAGAAATTGCACTAAACTTTTGACAAATAAAGTAGTCTATATCTTAATCTTAGCTAGTTTTGCGCAAAAGGTCAATAAAGTAGTAGTTTATATACTGCCTCGAATTTTGTTCATTTAATACTTCGAGCCTCACCAGCCTAATTGACTAGAAATTAAATAGACTTTCTAAATTTGAATTTATATTTAAAATATTAATTCCATATTTTCTTTTGAAAATGGATGATTTTATTCACAAAAGTAAGATAGTGGATTAATAATTAGATACTTAATACAATTATTACTAATCAAAGCATATAATATACGTCGTAACTACTAATAATTTATATTTTCAAATTAAATCATTTAAACGAGTTTCTTCACAAGCTAACTAGCCATATACTCTCATGCTCAAGTTTTGGTTGGTCAAATTAACGAGTTTTACTAAATGATCTTGAACAAAGTTTTATCAAGCCTAGCTCCGATTAGCTCACGAGTAGCTTGCTCATTTACATCCCTAGTTACAGGGGATAAATTATGATATTCTATCATTTTCACTGTATAAATATTAAATGCTGCAAGAGATTGTGGGAACCATTTTCCCCATATATATACCCAATGTTGTGACTTTTCCCCAAATAGATTGAGAATGAATATGGAGGAGAAAGGACTGCACTTGGAGCTGCTGGAGATGCATATATGAATTGGGCAGCAAAGATGGCAGTTGGTCTCGACACGGGAGTTCCATGGACCATGTGCAAAGACAATAATGCCCCCGATCCTATTGTATGTTGTTTATTTCATACTCACTCCGTCTCACTTCAAACGTCTCATATTTTGAATATATGTGAGGTATAAAATAATAAAATGGGACATTTGAAATGAGACAGAGGGAGTATTTCTTTTCTCTACTAAGTTCAGCTATGCCATAGTAATTTAATTGAAATTTGCAACAGATAAATACATGTAATGGCTTCTATTGTGATTCCTTCTCTCCCAACAAACCTTATAAGCCTACTTTATGGACAGAAGCTTGGAGTGGCTGGTAAAATAATTTAATTAACCACACAATCTCTCACTTAATTTTTGCTATGCTACATACAAAGATAATATAATTTTTTCTTTTCTTTTCTAGTAAACTAAAATTAAAATTGATTAGGTTTAATGAGTTTGGAGGAACGATTCATCAGCGTCCGGTTCAAGACCTTGCGTTTGCAGTAGCTCGTTTCGTGCAGAAAGGTGGCTCATTCATAAACTATTACATGGTAAGCTTATCGAAATTGTCATCACGTTAAATATCAGTTAAATTGTTTCAAAAAAAAAAAAATCGTCATCCGATTGACACTTAATTTTGCATAAGTCATTAATATTATATTCAACAGTACCACGGAGGCACAAACTTTGGCCGCACTGCTGGAGGTCCCTTTATCACGACGAGCTACGATTATGATGCACCGATTGATGAATATGGTAGTGTAAACAGTTCATCGTGCACCTAATTTTACCTCGACTATTTCAACGTTACTTTTAGTTCATTGAAAGATTTTACTCTTAATTATTTTGTAGGTTTAATTCGAGAGCCCAAGTATGGTCATCTAAAAGAGCTTCACAAAGCTATTAAGCTCTGTGAGCATGCTCTTGTCTCGTCCGACCCTACCGTGGTTTCATTAGGGAAATCTCAGCAGGTTCGACTTGTACACTAAATACTACCTCCGTCTCACTTCATCTGGGCTTGTTTGTGTATGTTATACCTCACGTATCCACAAAAATATACTTGTTGTTTGTAGGCTCATGTATTCTCAGCAGGGGAAGGAAAATGTGCAGCTTTTCTTTCTAACTTCGACACGAAATCTGCTTCAAGAGTGGTGTTCAACAACATGCACTACAAATTGCCTCCTTGGTCCATCAGCATTCTTCCTGACTGCAGAAATGTAGTCTTTAACACTGCTAAGGTAGATTTTATTTAATGTTTTTTATAAAAAAAAAAAAAAAAACAAGTCATGTAATTAAGGACTAATTATCATGTGATTGTTAAGGTTGGAACTCAAACATTGGGATATCAAATGGCGGCGACAAATTCTAAATTTTATTCATGGGAGACTTATGGAGAGGACACAACTGCACTCGAAGATAGTTCAACGTTTACCGCGCCTGGACTAGTCGAGCAGTTGAATGTGACGAGGGATAGCAGCGATTATTTGTGGTACACTACTAGGTTAGTCTTTCCTCTGCTCTCTAATCTTGTTAACAAGTGCTCTTATCCACATTTTGATACTCTTAAGTAAACATGTTGCTCTTCCTTCTTTCCAATATAGTGTCGACATTGCTTCATCCGAGGCGTTTCTAAGAAATGGGCAGAAGCTGACTCTAACTGTGGAATCCCGAGGCCATGCCCTTCATGTCTTCATCAATGGAAATTTTGCAGGTAGGAGGTTAAAAGCTAGTGGTCTTATCATGATATCAGAGTTTTTAATTTGGTGTTTGAAAAGTTAGTGTTATTATATGAAAAAAGGTTACAAAATTTTTGTGCTTGCAGGATCTGCATATGGGACTAGAACAAAAACAAGATTCACATTTAATAAACCAATCAACTTTCAAGCTGGGAAAAACAAGATTTCTCTGCTTAGCATAGCCATGGGATTACCAGTTAGTTCTAAACATTTTGCTTTAGGTTTCATCTATACTAATGCATTATCTGCTTCAGTAACTAACCAGTAAGAACTGTTTTCACTCTAAAAACGAAGAACATCGGATTGCATTTCGAGGATTGGACTGTGGGAGTGGGCCGAGTCGGGCTCAACGGCCTAGATCAAGGAAAGAAAGATCTAACAAGGCAAACATGGTCATACAAGGCATAAAACAAGTGAACTTTAATTAGGCGTGTTATTATAGTATCGTATTTACACACATTAATGCTTAGTTTACTATAAACAGGTTGGATTAACTGGTGAGAAGATAAATTTGGTTTCTCCAGCCAAAGTTTCATCTATTGAGTGGACAGAGGTGTCAGCTATCGCTCAAAATCAGCAGCCTCTTCGATGGTACAAGGTAAAGATCGATGCAAAAGTACATAGAAAGTTATAGATTGAATTATTTCAAAAAGAAATGCTAAGCTAAACTGTCGTCGTTATTGAAACTTTTGTAGGCGTATTTCGACACGCCAAATGGAGACGAGCCGTTGGCTTTGGACATGGGAAGCATGGGGAAAGGCCAAGTTTGGATCAATGGAGAAAGCATTGGAAGATATTGGACTTCTGTAGCAAATGGAAGCTGTGGAGTTTGCCACTATACAGGTCCATACCGATCCCCTAAATGTCAAGTTGGTTGCGGCCAACCAACTCAACGATGGTAAATATCTACTCCTTCTGTCCAACGCTAATTGAACTGAGTCTATTGTAATATTCAAATAGCTCTATTAGAATGGGACATAGATCTTTTGATGCCCCAAGACTCGATCCTCGTTGCATTATCAAAAAGATGTTAATACTTCGATTGATCCTGCCTCAGGTACCATGTTCCCAGATCATGGTTGAAGCCAAAACAAAATCTCTTTGTTTTGATCGAGGAACTCGGTGGAGATCCATCGAGAATCTCTCTAGTAAAAAGAACGACAAGAAATGTTTGTGCCGATGCAGTCGAGCGCCATCCTATGGTATCGAATTATAAGCTCGAGAGCACAAGCACCCAAAAGATGCTTCACCAAGCCAAGGTACATCTCCGGTGTGCCCGTGGGCAATCTATATCGACTATCAAGTTTGCAAGCTTCGGCACACCTACAGGTATATGTGGAAGTTTTAGGGTGGGGAATTGCCATGCACAGAGCTCCCAACCTATCATAGAAAAGGTAAGTTCCATATATGCTACACTTCATTTTTTATGATTTGCCTTCTACACATCAAAATTTACTTAGCAATACTTTGTTTTGATTCTATGAAAGATGTGCCTTGGGAAGGAAAGTTGCAAGCTATCAGTTTCCAATAGCTACTTTGGAAGTGATCCTTGCCCTAATGTATTGAAGAAGTTATCTGTTGAAGCTATATGCTCTACCACAGCTTGACTTGAAGCTAGAAAGGCAATGATGAAAGGTACATAATATTGATGAAATGAACGAATACGACAGCAGATATATAGCAGTTTAGAATTGTGTTACCTATCTCATAGAAAATCGTCGTTTCGAATAGTCATGATTCTAGATAGTAAGCAGAGCAGGGTTCTCATACTCTGAGAACCAATGCTGCAACTTTAATAATTTACACTTCGTTTAGATTTGTGTTTATATTAATCTTATATGAAATTTCATGTTAAGGATACAAAAAGGCAACAACAAATTGTGCATTGTTCTTCAGAGACAGGGAAAGAGACTACTTTCAATCTCCATCTTATGTTATACAACTAGAATTAAGAAACTATAATCGTGTCTTATATTTATCATCATTTATAGAGTGATGACAATCGACTTTTTCGATTGTTTTATATTCTAATACCTTAAAAATTAATATTTTAATAATTAAACTTCCAAAATTTATAAAAATCGACATTCGATTTGCAATTTTTCCATTAAACTTTAAAAAACTGAATAATATGACAAATCGAGTGTCGATTTTTTAAAATTTTGAAGTTTAATGATTGCAATATTAATTTTTAAGGTATTAGAATATAAAACAATCAAAAAAATCGAACAAAATAATGCTAAAGTGAGCAAACGGCGATAGGTGCTCACGGTTTGGGTTAATCGTGCAGGGCTTTTTAAAACACGTGGGTGTTTTATACAAATTAGAAAACACAAGGGGATTTCGTGTAGATTTTCCAAAACACAGGGTAGTATCTTGCAGTTTACCCGTATATTTTAGCGAATACAATTAACTTAAGTCATTAACCATTCTACATTTGAGAATTTGAAAAGCTCAACTTAAGCCATTTGTACTCATTGAAGTATGACCGCATAATCAAATTATTTCAACTTACTTCAGATAAGTAAATAATTTCTAGAATTTTATAGTTAATTGATCGTTAGTATTTAATCAAATGCGAGTGTGCTCGAAAGATCTTCACAACTTGTTTGAGTAGTTTTGAATTATAAATAAGAGTGTCTTAATTTTGCAATGAGTTCAAAATTAATAGACATTCAAAGCTGCAATACTATTTAAATATTTTTTAAAGATAGATTTCTACTCTTAAAATATATACGTACATATATTTTTTGAAAAGTATTTCAAATATTAATTTAAAATTATGTTAAAAAGTATAAATATAGTTTAGCAAATGGAGATATTTCCAAATCGAATTGTCTCTTTTCCCCTTTTGTAAATTGTTTCGCTTCTCGTCTAGACTCTCGTGCTTATTGAGCATGACACCAAACTTGAAGAAACAAACATAGTGCAAGAGCAAGATTCTAATGGAGAACTCAGTCATTGCTGCTCGCCGGCTGATCGATGGTGAAGACTGTGGTCTGATATAGTTGGAGAGTAAATTATATGTGATGTATAAAATAATTAAAGATATCAGTATCTTTGAAACGAGGAGTATAACATAGTAAATCGTAATAGACATATATAAGAAAAAATGAATTTTTTTTAAATTATATACTTTAGTTTTGAATTCATCAATTTTAATATACTAATAAAAGTGAAATTAAATTATAGTAAAAAATAATTATAAACGTGAACCCTTGAAAATAATCATAGAATTAAACTACTTCCTCCGTCTCACTTCAATTGACATGTATACTAAATCAGGTCGTCCCACACCAATTGACATGTTTCCTAAAATGGAAAGAATTTGCCATTAAATGAACCACTAATCATTTCAGCATGCATCCACTCACCTTTCAGCACGTATCCCTTTATAATTTAAATTCTAAAAGTTTAAACTATCATAACTCCTTCGTTTGTTCTTCGGTTTTTATGATTTTTAAACCAAATTAAAGGTCCTGATAAGCTCTTTCATTTAAGATCAAACATCAATATGTTTTTATGCATCTATGATGCTCTAGTTTTAAAATAATGAAATTTAAATTAAAATATTAAACACTATACTTTATCTCTACACATGTCTATTGAAGTGAGACGGAGGAAGTAAATGATTATAAGATAAATTTATTGAACAAAAAGGGTATAAATCAAGTAGAAATTAAATTTTAAGACACTATTGGAACCAATATTTTCAGACCCGGCCTGAAGATCAACCCGACGTGGCCTTCGGGTCATGGGTCAATTGGTCGAACCGGTTGAACCATTGGTCAACCCGTTTATTAATTAAATAAATAAAATAATAATAAAATGTACTATATATATAAATATGCAAAATTATATCACTTATAAAATAAAAATTCAGAAAATTATAAAACTAAACATTAAAACCCATAATAAATATATATATGTTTACATGTAAATGGTGAATCGGAGAGAGAATAAATAATTAGAGATATTGAAATGGACTCATAACAGTTAAAAAGCACGTATAATTATATTAAAATTCATTAAAATATCAATTCAGCTAGATGGTGGAGTGGGTTGAAGCTTGGCCTATCTTCTCAAGGTCTAAGACCATCTCCAGTGGTGACAATCATCCAACCCAACCTAATTCCACTTTTTAATAAAATATTAATTTCGCTCTCATCCACATATACAATTTCTAACCTACTATAATTTTCAATCACATTAGTGACGCTAACCCAACCTCACACATTTTTCTTTATTTTATTTTGTATTTATGTACGGAGTATTATTTAGAATGATTTTACTATATTTAAGTTGATATAATAAAATCACAAGTAAATATTTTAATTTTTAATTTATATTAGTAATAAAAAAAATATTATAAACGATACTTTACTCAATATCACATGAGAATTACTAGAATTTTAATACGAGACTCAAAATAAATAAACCAAGCTACAAATTAATGTATGAAACATTAAATTACAGCTAAAAGAAATACAAATAACATATTTAATTATATAAAATATAATATAATTAAATATATATAAAAACATATTTAATTATATAAAAAAACTTAGATAAGAATTTACTATAATTTTTAACGTTTTAAAAATAAAATTATATTACATAAAATATGTATTTTGATTTTTTTTTATTTTCTTTATTTATATATCATCATTGCATCTATCAAATTTTGCCATGTGTCAAAATAAAGAAATAAAAAAATAGCATGACTTGGAGCCTTGGAGGTTTGCCCACCGCCTCAGGTCATGAATAAATCATAACTTTTGATTTAATTTAAAAATTTACCTATTTTGTCTTATTCTATTTTTATAAAGCATTTTTAGCGATTTTTGTGACCCGAACCGCCCTCAGGTCGCAAGTCAATCCGGTTTGCCCGGTTCAAAGACGGGTCAATGCATTTTTGGGTTTCAGGCGCTACCCAACCCGGTATTGAGTCCAGGTCCCGGTCTAATTAGCCTGGCCAGGTTTTAAAACACTGATTGGAATATTATTTTGGGAATAGAAGATCTCGTACTTTATCACTTTTCCAAACTTTACACTTTTTCGAAACAAGACATTTTTTGTTCAACAATTTTTTTAGAAAATAACATCTATTACAATATCTAAAAGAAGAATTGTTGCAAAAATTTACAATATTGTCACTTTCCCTCCAAATGAATGCATGAATTGTCCAATGGATTTATAAACATGATTTATTCTAAAGAGTTGTGAATTGTCCAATGGATTTGGTAATAAATGTATTTTAGATTATAAATAGTGTTTCATTAATACATCTATTTTCTGCATTAAATTATTCTATAAATTTCTTTATTTTGTTATATCCATATGTTATTTATTTACTTTTTCAATTCTATTTTTTTATTGATAATTTGTGTAAAATTTAATCTGTTGTGACAATTTATATAAACGA
Source organism: Mentha longifolia (assembly GCA_001642375.2). Taxonomy (NCBI): domain Eukaryota; kingdom Viridiplantae; phylum Streptophyta; class Magnoliopsida; order Lamiales; family Lamiaceae; genus Mentha; species Mentha longifolia. The sequence goes on along the minus strand of CM038114.1, from coordinate 15,796,733 downwards.
ATTTAATTATTAATTGAACTTTTGTGAAATAAAACCAAATTAGATTTAAAGCAATTGATTGATAAATTTATTGTAATAATAATTTATTGCTTAATTTTCTCGATATATTTTTTAAAGAATGTATTAAATTGCTAAATGAATATATCAATTACTAAGTATTTAAATAATTATAGAAATTTAAATAAAATACCAAAAAAATATGGATATAGTAATTCAATTTTTTTTTTTAAAGTTATGATCGATATATGCGAGACAAAAGTTATGTATTTTTCTAATAATTTTATACAAAAAAATATTCAAAATGTATAAAATTTTATGAGGAATGCTCAAATGTCCACTTTGTGATGTGGATATCGGACTGCTACAACCGCGGTGGACATATAAAATGTCACATGAGTAGTAGAGTGATAGGTACTCAAGCTAGAAGCCCTAACTCCACCCAAAAGCTAGCCTATGAGTGGAGGTTTGACCCCTTACTTAAGTACCAATCCACAATGGTTTGTGGATCCGATGTGGGATCGTATCATTCGACCCCCCTTAAGAGCCGAACGCCCACAGACGGCTCTCACTCTGGGCAGCAGTTACTCCGGACCCATCCGTGTGGCACCCGGCAGCACTCTCCCAGGTAGCCTTTTCCCGCACCACGTCCGCAGGACGTCCACGGACGGCTCTCACTCTGGGCGGCTCTCACTCTAGTCCCACCAGGTAGCCTTTTTCCGCACCACGTCCGCACTCTCAATGAAAGCACCAATTGATAGGTACTCAAGCTAGAAGCCCTAACTCCATCCAAAAGCTAGCCTATGAGTGGAGGTTTGACCCCTTACTTAAGTACCAATCCACAATGGTTTGTGGATCCGATGTGGGATCGTATCATAGAGCATTTATATTACATGTTATATGATATCGACATTAATTTTCTCTATTAATGTTAATTTTGTTCATTAAAATTTATAATATTACTTTGACATACAAGAACTATAATTATATTTATTTATGTTGTAGCTCTTTATAATTTATGTTTTTCCGTGCATGGACACAACACTAGTATTATTAAATCAAGAAATATTACAAATTATAATATTCATCAACCTTGGAAGAAACTAGTTATAAAGCTAGCTAGTTCAGAAAAGCCTTCAAATTATTAGTGGAAGATCCATTCTCGGCAGTCGCTTCTCTAGCCAAGCCCATCCATTTGAGAGCGTTCTCTCTCAACTCCACGCACCTTGGACCACCATCCATCACTTCCTCCACACACCTCCTTATCTCACCACTCTCCACAATCGCATCTTTGTTAAATTCCACTCTCACTCCCGTCCTCCACACATCCTCTATCAACTTAGCATTCGTCCCTTGATCGGTCCAATGAGGAAACGCCACGACAGGCACCCCACACGATAAGCTCTCGAGAGTCGAGTTCCATCCACAGTGCGTCACGAAACACCCCAAGGCAGGGTGCGTCAGAACCTCGAGCTGCGAGCACCACGGCACGATCTTCCCTACCTTCTCCAATTCCTCCAACCACTTCGTTTCCTCGTCTTCTCGGCCCTTCTCGTCTCGTATCACCCACATGAACGGCCTTCCCGTGCCTGTTAGCCCCTTCGCGATCTCCTCCATCTGCGCGTTCGGCAGCCTCAGAAGGCTGCCGAACGACACGTAGACGACGGACGACGCCGGCTTCGAGTCCAGCCATTCTAAATAATCGTCGGATTTCTTGAAAAGATCGCCGCCGAATGATTTGTCGCAGGGGTCTCCGCCGTCGAGGAAGGCGGAAGGGATTAAAGGTCCAACTCCGATCAGCTCGTAGTCATCAATGGCGGAGAGCGCATTCGCCTCCAACGCATTAAAAGTGTTGACGAGCACTTTCGGCTTCGTCTCCGCATCCAACGCTTTGAACTGTTCTTTAAACGTCGGAAGCGCGAAGTCGTGCTCGTCGGAGCTTGAAGGAATCAAGAACGAAGGCATGTCGGATTTCGAGAGCAACGGAGCTCCGGGAATCTGAATCTTCCACGTAGGATCGCTCGAGTTCTTTGCAATGTCGTCTGCGTAGTGTCCGTTGAAGTAGTGGTAGTAAATGGTTAAGACGGTGGCGGGTTGGATCCAGAGGAGGGCGCTGGGTATGTGGAGCTCACGCGCCACCTCCGACGCCCACGGGAGGAGGAGGGTGTAGACCAAACATGTGATGGGGCGGCCTTGCTCTGCGGCGGCGAGTATGGTGTCTCTTAGAACCCTGGAGCCGTGGCTTCGTATCTCGACCATGAACTTGTTGGCGTCGTCGCCGAGCTTGTATCCGTCATCGTAGCCGTCGGAGAAGGCCACGAAGGAGAGATTGTTGGTGGTGGTTTTGGGCATGCGCCGCCGCGCGGAGAGGCTGGTGGCGAATGTGACGTCGATGCCCATGTTGATGAGTCTCTTTGCGAACTGAAGAGAGGGGTTGATGTGGCCTTGTGCTGGAAAAGTTACTAGGAGCACGTGGCGCCGCTCCATTCTTGAGTTCTTGAGAGAGAGAGAGAGAGTAGCGCTTGTGAGTGATAATATATTATTATGAGAAATATGGAAGTCTAGCTACAAATTAAGATGAACTGTTTGGTTTGATATATGAAGATGTGTTGAATCAAGATATGTATATACGGAGTATTATATAGTGAGATACGTTCGGCAAAAGTGCAGTAGCGCCCACGTACAGGCAAGTGTGTGTGACGTCTGAGGTGACGATTGGAACATTCAAAAACGAAAGGCAATTTAATTTTGTCTTGCTTCTTCTTATAAAAAAAAAAAAATCATTGTCTACTGAGAAAACGATTTGGATCATCTATTGTATTTATGCGTTGTATTTTTTATTGCATCATCGGATGCTCGTCATTCGTTAAAACTATTTTCCTAAATTAGCAATGATTAAACAATTACATCATCGATTCAGATCTTCTATTGCATTTCTGTGTTATATGTTATATTGTACAGTCGAATTCTCACGAAATGTTAAAAAAATTTCAAAATCGGCAATAATTAAAGAATTTCATAAATAAAAATATTGATTTTAAAAAAATGTAACATGTAACGAGCATCTAAAAATGCGATAGGATATGCAATATTAAAAGGGAAAATATGCAAAAATAGTCAGTTTGAGATAGTAAAGATAAATAATAGTCACTTGGATAAAAAAAGATTAAAAAAAAATAGTCACTATTACCATAATACTTCCGCCCTTGCTTAATTCACAAATTTAAATTCGTGTAAATTGCTCTAAAAATATAAGGCAATTCACGAATTTTACAAACTCAATTCGTAAATTACTTAAAAAAAATGCTTGGATTCACGAATTCACTCATATTCGTGAATTCACTCAAAAAAATGCCTGAATTTACGAATTCACCCAAATTCGTGAATTCACTCAAAAAATGTCTGAATTCACGAATTTACCCAACTTCGTGAATTCACTCAAAAATATTTGAATTCACGAATTCAATTTCGTGAATTAGTGAAAAAACAAACAAACAATTCACGAAATTCATTAGTAGCTATTTTTTATCTTGTTTTATCGATGTGACTATTATTTATCTTTATTATCCCAAAATGACTATTTTTCTACAAGTTGAATCGATATTTTTCTACAAGTTGACTAAAGATATCATGATTAATGCGTTAAGCAAAATAATGAAGTTCAACAATCCGCTAATTTTTCGGGATAGCCCTATCGAATTGTCAAGCTATCCAGTTCGGCCCGTTTCTTCGTACTATAAGTTTCTAACTCTAGCCTGCCTGTTTGTCACGGATTGCTCGGGTCCATCCATAGATTTCGTACTAAGTCGACATTCTTATAATTGATACACTCGAGTTGGAATAGAGAATTCCACAAAGGATAAAAGGACAATTGAAGACGATGTTCGTGAGGTAGTCATGCATGACGTCGGCGGTTTTTGACGTTGCATCACAGCCTGTATGTGTAGTTAATTTCTTTTTGATTTATTTATTGTTGTTTGTATTTGATCCCTTTAAATGAAACTATGCACCTCAATCAAGGTGACATTAAAAATATATTCAGCATCTCGATCACTTGCTCCTCAATCAATTACCTAACCGAAATCTATAACTTTTGAAGTGGATTCCGATATTCTATTAATAATAATGATCTATTTTATCATTAGATAATTGTAACGATGTCCACAATATTTTCAAAACTACTCATTTTTCATGATGGAGAATTTTAACTATTACTGATTTTGAAAAAATTAATTACATATTATGAAATTTAAATGTTAAGTGAAAAGGTCACGACATAGCCTAAAAATATAAAAGTTCATTTAGATAATCTTTGCTTTATACATATACTAGAATTGTACCCTCATGTTGTCTGGAATAATTTATAAATAGTTCATTGAAAAAAGTATCAATCAATATATATACTAAAAATAAATAAAATAAATACATGAATTAAAATGTTCGAATATAAGGTGTAACTTTAGTATAAGAATTCTTATAAGAATTCTAGGAAAAAACTAATTAATGCAAATAGTTTTTAAAATTGTTGCTAACTCTTAAAATTTTAATTGATGACAAAATTAATATAGATAAAATAGTTTTGGGGGGAAATTTAGATAAGACCATTTTACTTTAGCATATATAATAATAAATATAAATTCTAAATCATTCATTAAAGTTAAACAAATTAAGACTATATTTTTATTGCATAGAATGTTCATCATATTATGTTTTACTACGATTTAAATGTGATTGATTATCAATATTAAAGTAGAAATTAACTAAGTATAGTAAGTATTTGAGCACACTTATATTTTCGAAGAATTTTAAGCACATTTATAAGACTTTTTTATATTTTTTTTTATAGCTCATACAATATATATTGAACTTAATTTTTGATTTGCATATTCCTGCCAGCCGGGAATAACGGCTATGTTTTGAAAGAATGCGGCAGACAAATTTATCTCAATTCACTTGTCTCATTATATTATTTTATTTTATATCTTACATAAACTTGGAAACTAGAATGATACTAAAGTTAAATGAGTTCTTCAAAAATTATTTAAATAATAAATAACATATAGTAAAATAAAGTATGAGGTCTTCAAAAAATATTCAAATAATAAATAATAAATAGTAAAATAAAGTTATTAATCTTACGTGCATTCGCACGTATGTGTCGCTAGCTAGTTAGCTACAAAATTGGTCAAATAAAACAGAAACAAAATAAATAAATAAATAAAATAAGGATCAAGACTTCCAAACGACTTAAACTCTTTTCTTTACTTATATAATTCAATTCCGTCGTAATCTACTATTTTAATCTCTAACTCTTGAATCTCCGACGAATATGAAGTGAACATATAATATGCGCTCAAAAGTATGCATAAAATAAACACGTCTGTATTGTACACAATGTTTTACATTCATTTCTCTCTTACTTAATTTCTCTGGTCTAAAATCACTTTATGCTGTGGATAAGTTTAATTATCTTATGCTATAATTCATGTTGTGGATAAGTTTATTTTATTACCTACCGCAATGGCTGACCGACGGTCAGCGATCTTTTTGACTTTGTTCGGTTATAGATGAATTGCCCGTCAAGTAAAAAATAATTGTGTGAAATATCTAGGACTTCATTTATACTCGTTTGGTTATCTGAAAATTCATTTTCTTTTGGAATGGAAATGTGAGTTTTTTTTTTTTTTTTGGCACGACTCAAATATTTAGAAAAGTATGTTTTTCAAATATGCAGTTTGTATCATGACAGCTAAGTATACATTATGAAAAAATTATTGGCACATAATATTTTTATAGTGGTTTGAACCAACTGTCCTACGTTCACTTTACTCTCAAAGAGGAGAATATCTTCCCTCGACATTCTTTATTTTGACTTCCAAGGGAAAATAATTTAAATCTCACAACTTGAGAACTTAGATCTTCGGGGATTATAACAGTCTTTCGAGTGGCCTAATATTGGATTTACGAGCACCTAACAGCCTAACGACCTTCACTCAACCCTCTCGATCAACTCTTACTAACTTCACTCATCAATATGGGTTTGACTTGGGTTGAACGGTTTTCCAACTATGAGATATCATTTACATTGAAGATAAAATCAAACAAGCTCCTATACATGTGAGTTGTCTCTAACTTATGTGAATGAGCTTGACAACATCTTTTCAGAGGACTAAGATGGTTTAAAATCCAATCAAGACAAGCATTTTATCCACAAACGAAATCTCCTTACATTATATCCTAACAACACACAAAGAGACATTCTTCTTGGAAGAAACTACGCTTCAGTTTAAGCTCTTTGCTAACTTGAGCACTAAAGTCCCTTCCCAAAGGCATACTCTGGACCTTGTTTTGGTGATGTCTTGACGAAAATCCACTTTGGACTGCAAACTTGTGTCGTCGATCTGCCTGGCCGGTGCCGGTTAATTTATACTCAAAAGGTATTACTTCATCTGAAACTTTATTGTTCTTTATTTTGTTATAGATATTTGACCCGGATCTAATATGAGTGTGCATTGCTTCTATTATCATGTGATTAAGATATAGCTAACTATAACATGTAAAATTAGACAGTTAAACATCGAATATTAATCAAAGGGCGAAAAATATCTTATCTCGACCGGGAAAAAAATTGAAAATAAGAAAATCAACGTTTTTGTGTGTGTGTGTTCTTTTTTTTAAACAAATCTTCCGCTGCATAAAACGGCAGAAAGTTACTCGACCACTCGCAACTATGATGTCCAAAATAAAATGTACTAGTAGGAGTAGTAGCCTAGTAGGGTATCATTACACAACATAGGCATAGTAAAAGTCATAAAACTATGATAATTAAAGTTCTAAATTAACAGCATATAAATTCTTAGAGTTTGTAGAATTCTTAGTTTTGAATTTCAAGCGAATGTTGTTAGATTACCACCTCCACCATGATGCTCCATTGCATCTATCTCATCTCCATCTTCAATGCCAAGCTACATATATAATTGCAACAAATTTTATGTAGTTATTATGTTTCCATGTTGGATGCAGCTAATAATTAACCATTGAAAACTCAACATTGTGTACTCCAACCTAACGTGTCATGAAAAAAAAAATTAAAATATACCAAATCTTGCTATTATTTTCGCAGTAATAATTTAAGATTTGCATGCGTAGAAAATAATTGACGATTTCTATAAAACAAAATATGGCAAATTAATGGTCAGAAATTGCATGATAATCTCGTCAATAAAACATTATAAATTTTCAAATCTTGCCCCACCAAAAATATAAATGAAGCAGCAAAACGTGGTTAATTGTATTATATTTTCCATTCATCAAGAATTTATACATGAGTCTTTAATCTTCCAAATGTCAAAAGGTTGTATCGTGCAAAAGTGTTATAAATTCTAGAAAAAAATTAAGCATATTATTAGCAAGGTCGAGGTTACTAAGAAAATTAGATGAGAATTAAGTTATATATACCTGAGCCGGAGTCTTTGATGTTTGGATCCGAACTCCATTGTGAAGGAATTCTATTTCACGAAATACGAAATTTTTGGTTTGGCAATAACTTTTAAGCAAGTCCTGTATTTTCTTGTCCCGTGTAACCCGGAAAAAGGCTGTGTCTCCGTCCTTACAAAACCCACAAAACATTGTCTTCTACTATCAAAATTTGAAATTAAAAATATATATATATATATATATATATATATATATGCAAAAAGTAATTCTCTATTCCAGTTTGTCATATAAATGAGACAAATCTTGTTTATAATGATGGGTTTTACAATTGGTTTTTTGAAATATAATAAAAAAAAATTATATTTCAAAAATTCACTTTAAAATTCATCTAAAAGTCCGTCCAATATATATATATATATATATATATATATATATATATAACACATGTCATGTATGATTTCAATAAACATTTAAAACTAAATAAAACATTTCTACTCAAATCAGACGTTTTTACTAGCCCTAATTTGGTATCCCCTTTATATATATCCTCTTTAAAAAGGAAATCTCCTCCATCTTCTGATTTGTCCATGTTTAACACAGTATATAAGAAGTGAAGAAGAAAATGAAAAAAAAGAAAAATTAAGGGGCTTTCGGCACCATTGAAAGTGCTAAATAAAATTATTATTATTTTATTATTATTTGTGAGCAAATAACTACATTGTGTTTGATATTCATGTTCTTACACGATGAAAAATGAAGCATAAAATAAATGAAATTAACTAGCTCACCAAAGCATCTAAGATCTGATAGGAAACAACTACTCCCATTAGCCAAAAAAAAAAAAAAAAAAAACCACACATACACACACATTATGAATCAAGCAAAAAATATGCAAAAAAATTAAAATGAGAGAGAGAGGGGAACCTGAGACTTGACGGAAAGCACAATAGTGCGGGACAATGGTAGATCCGCTCGATTTTTGGCATGAGTAGAGCTTCCTCCCATTTTCTTCCCAATTTTTTCTTTTTGTTTCTGTGTTGTGTTGTGACTCTTGTGACTTTTGTGTACAATTGTGTATTAGTATTTGTTGGTGCTGGTGCAGCGTGAGATCTGAGAGATAATAAATAACCCCTCTAATTTGGGTAATTTATCTATTTTTTCTTTTCTGTATGTGCTTTAAATTCAAATAAATTACTTTACAATTTTTGCTGGATAATACTTACCTACTCCAGAATCTGCAATGGTCAATTCGGCACTGGCCGTTTGGACACATGTGATGTGAGTAATATTGCGATTTTCTATTTTTTTTTTCCTCATGATTGTAGTTTGTATATATATATATATATATATATATATAAAAAGAAATTGTAATTAAATTGGACATCTTCGAGTTAAGGCTTAAGGCCATCCCCAACGCGCCGGGATCGCTCGGCGCGCCGCCGCATGCGATCCCGGGATCGATCCTAAACTCGCGTTGGGGATGATGGGAGCGGAAGGGAGGAGTGCGCTGGAGAGTGAAAGGAGCGATCTCCAGCCCCCTTTATTTTTTTATTTTTTTATTCAAAAATTGATTTTTTAAATAAAAAAATTAATTTTCAATTTTATTTCAAAATTTGAACTATCCATTTTTTTTCAAAAATTGATTATTTGGAATGAAAAATCAATTTTCAGTTTTATTTTAAAATTTGAACTATCCATTTTTTAAGTTTTTCAAAAATCAATTTTTTAGAATAAAAAAAATCAATTTTTGATTTTTTAAAATTTAAACTATTCATTTTTTTTTTGTGTCTTGTTAAGAAGGTGGAGGAAAATATTTATAGACTCCTCTCTCTTGAGTTTTCCTTACATTTTCAATGTGGGACAAAAAAACACTATATATAATGCACCAACTCTCCTATTTAAAGCTTAGAAATTCAATATAGGACAAAAAGAGAGAATGAAAGAAACAAAAATTGAAGAAAGTAAATTAGTTTCAAATATTTTATTTTAAAGTTAAATTGAATGAATTAAAAATTAAAATTAAAAAAAAATTGAATTGAAATAAAAATCAAAATAGAAATATGAAAGAACCATTAAAAAAATGAATAAAAAATAATAAAAAAAATAGGAGAGATCCCGATCTGCATTGGGGATCTCTCCACCAAAAAGTGGGAGAGATCCCACAAAATTAGGTGCGGCGTTGGGGGACGCCTAAGGTTATTGCAAATAGAGATTGGCCATAGGCCCATAGCACGATCCCCATATTAGGGAATACGCGCAAATATTGACGATTCATGAATTTTGAAATCATCAAATTCTGTTTAAAGCTTTCGATTTATACGTAATTTAATTTTGCAGGTTCATTTTTTCTTGTACAGAATTGTTTCTGAATGAAAAATTCAATATTTTATTTTTAGAAAAAAACAAATATAATCATCTATATATTATGTAAAACCATGAATGTTCTCATACTCATTGTAGGTATATTTAATATATTCACAGCTGATGTGGTGATAATATATTTAAGAAAATTATTATTAATATACTTTATATAAATAAACCTATCAAAAAAAACTAAATGGTAAAATTATTCTCAGTCTAGGCATACTTAATGTCTATGACTATTTTAAAAAAATATATTATTAATATATTTTACAAAATTAAATCCACAAAAAAACTAAATGATAATATTATTAACTTAACACTATCATATCAATCATTGACATTTTAAATATGGCCATGGTGGGTTGGTGAGCATTCGTGTATAAAAAACTAGTATCAGAGCTCATCAATACAATGAGACAGTTAGTCGAGAGGTACGCTTCCTTTAAACTTCTATTATTTATGATATGCTCGATGAATGATATGGACACGAAGGCAGGAATTGTTATGTTAATGTGGCAAATATGGAAGGAAAGGAACGATAAGGTATGGAATAATAAAGTTCATGTTCCATCACTCTTGTTGAGTAGAGCTATTGTGTCCCGGGCTGAATGGTTAAAGGTGCAGTCTACAAGGAATATAGTGAGGAGTGGGAGGAATAGTAATATGTGGAGGGGTTGGCATAATTTGCCGATTGGTTGGAGTAGGTGTGGAGTTGATGCAACATTCTTTGAGAGTCAGAATTGCACAGGTGTAAGAATAATTTGGCAGGATTTCAGAGGAGAATTCATGGCAGCTAAAACGATTATTTTCTCGGGTTGTATGAGAGTGGCTGAAGGGGAGGCAATGGGGCTACGTAAAGCTTTGTCATGGATTAAGGAAAAAGGTAGAGGGCATGTGGAGGTGGCAACGGATAGCAAACTGGTGGCTGATGCAATGAATGCTAATGAAGTAGACAATTCCGAGTTTGGAACTTTGATTGCGAGCTGCAGATTGATTCGAGAAGGTTGCGATAGAGTTATCGTTAAATATGTTCCGCGTGAAGCTAATTCTGTAGCTCTCCGACTGGCTAGAAGATCTATTGATTTTGATAATACGTATGTTTGGGATGAACCTCCAGAGTTTGTGGAGGGTCTTCTCCATATTCCATGCGTTTGTGAGGAATAAAATGCTTCGTTTGGTTTGGTTTCCAAAACAAAAAAAACAAAAAAACTTCTATAAATGATTTATAAAATTCAATTATCTATACTTATATAAAAAGAGTCTTTAGTACTTAATGTAGATTACCTATTATGTCCTTGTAGTATTTCAAATTTAAGGACAATTATGTAATATTATATTATACATTTAAACATAGTATATATATGTAAAAATTTAAGTATGATATTAACCTTATTTATTATTTTAATTTAATTTACGATAATACTATACAAAATACATACTAAACATAAGATCTATCTCTGGTATAATTAACTTTTCCAATATATATAGCTCGTCTTTTTAGATTAGGGATATATGTGGCTTATTTAAAGATGATTAGTGTACTCCTATAATTTTGATATCTTATTATTTCAGAAATAATTACTTTTGTGTCCAATATTACATACGCACAAAGACAATTCCAAAGGCAAAGTATTCTTGAATGTCTTTAAATGCAATTTTTTATTTTTATAAGAAAAAAAATTAGATTTGTGTTCAATTTCGACAACCTTTCTTCATATTATGTGATTTTCTCCCTTTTTGTTCGCATAGTATATGATTCCTTTGTTTGGAAAAAAGATTTTTAACAATAAATTTCTTAAAATATTTCTAACATTATAAACTCTTTGCATATATTGACTATAAGTAAATATGATATTCTACCAATACCGAGTTAGGCTAAGGAATAAGAATTATACATCATCAAGATACATTAAGAAAAGACGTCGAAGTGTTTTTATAGCATCGTAATGAAGACCAGTATCACTAATTTTACAATATAGATAAGTAACACTTATTTCTCAAATAATAATAAAATTTGTTGTTTTTATTTACATGGTTTAATATTGTATTGCTCTTTGTATAAACAATATCATCAATAACAATTACTTCTCAATTTAGAATTAATAAAGCTAAATAATTAATTTACAATATATTGTGCACATTTAGCTAAGTTATGTATCTATCATACTTATTTTATTAAGCATTATCTCATACTTTTTTACCAAACGGGCTCTAAAGTATAACTAAAATATGAAAAACTATTTTTTTTTGTACGATACCTAAAATAATTGAAGCAATCATAAAAGTTAGTCACCTTATAATTAACAAATATAATGCATTTTTACGTCTTCTTATAATAATACATGATGCATGATTGCCTTAACCATATAATTTGAAGAAAACTTTAATTAAATATAAAATTGGAATTACATCTTTTATATACTCATTACAACAATATTAGTTTTTAAAGATTTGTTTTGTTTTCAAATAAATATAATTATTGTTTATGAAAAAAAAAAATACTATACGGCAACGCACATAATTCTTGCTAGTTATTTTAAAAAATCATCTAGTATAAAAGAACACTTTAAAGTATAACCTATCGGAAGGATATTTGAATTTATCATATCACGTAAGCGTTCACAGGACGAATGAAGACGTGCAAAACTATTGAAGAAAAAAGTGCAGCTGTAATAGCCAAATATTGAAAATTTTCACAAACTTCGAATAATTTTCGACTGAATCTTGGAATTAAGATAAAAATCTAAAATATACCATTTGGCCTTCCAGCATCAACAATTAAGTTAATCCCACAATTTAAACATCCATCAAATAATAATAATACAACCTTAAATCTTAAAACAAAATCACAAAATAACAGACGAAAACTCAAATTTCATAAATTAATAGAAGCGAAGTCATAATATAAGACGCCACCTACGATCCAGCACCCAACTCTGAGAGCCAAAATCGCACAACAAAGACCAACAGACGCAACAAACAAACCAAACAAAAGCAGTTGAACGAAAACAAAACAAGTATCTCTCGCGGTAAATAAATAAACTGAAAGTAAATAGAAGCTCCATTCTTCACTTGACTCCCTTCTTAGCTGCAGCTTTGGTCACCTTAGCTCCAGATGGATCCTTCTTCTCCACGCTCTTGATCACACCAACAGCCACAGTCTGCCTCATGTCCCTCACTGCAAACCTCCCTAGTGGGGGGTACTGAGCAAAGGTCTCCACCACCATGGGCTTGGTCGGAATCATCTTCACCATACCAGCATCTCCGTTCTTCAAGAACTTGGGCTCCTTCTCCAGCTCCTTTCCAGACCGCCTGTCGATCTTGGTCAAAAGCTCAGAGAACTTCACAGCAATGTGCGAAGTGTGGCAATCAAGAACTGGAGCATAACCGTTTCCGATCTGACCAGGGTGGTTCATGATGATGACTTGGGAAGTGAAGTTGGCAGCTTCCTTAGCAGGGTCATCTTTGGAGTTGGAAGCAACAAACCCACGCTTGAGATCCTTGACAGCAACATTCTTCACGTTGAAGCCCACATTGTCTCCTGGTAGAGCTTCTGGGAGGGCCTCGTGGTGCATCTCAACGGATTTGACTTCAGTGGTGAGTCCAGTTGGGCCAAAGGTGACCACCATTCCAGGTTTGATGACTCCAGTTTCAACTCTTCCGACTGGCACAGTGCCGATACCACCAATCTTGTAGACATCCTGGAGTGGGAGACGGAGGGGTTTGTCTGAGGGCCTCTTGGGCTCTGAGATGTTGTCAAGAGCCTCAAGTAGAGTGGGGCCCTTGTACCAGTCAAGGTTGGTCGACCTCTCAATCATGTTGTCACCCTCAAATCCAGAGATTGGCACAAACGGAATCTTCTCGGGGTTGTACCCAACCTTCTTCAGGTAGGATGAGACTTCCTTGATGATTTCATCGTACCTTGCCTTGGAGTACTTGGGAGTGGTAGCATCCATCTGATACATAAAATAAAAAGGATTGTAAATATAACCACATTGATAATCAGTAATTGATGGCTTCAAAACAAATGAACAAATGAACAAATGAACAAATGACAATCTACAAGTTTCTTGCATATTGATATATGGCTAACAAAATTAAACCAAAAATACATGCATCAGTTCAAGGAAACGAATTAAAGCAAAATGGATATATCAGAAAAAGAACAGAAATCTTGAATAAAAGATCCATATTAGTAAAAATAAGAACAGAAGAATCAGGACTGACGGGATTCGAACCCGTAGCATCCACCTTAGAGCAGGTGGGCTCTCACCAATTGAGCTACAATCCTGAATATGCACACAACCTGCTGTCCATAATGAAGGATTACTCCTCATCTTGATTTACCAGTAATTCCATCACATAGGAAGGGTAAATCAAAGAGCATCTCCTTCATATACAAGACAGGCAGTGAATAGTTATCACAAAGCATGTAAGTCGCAATAAGCATGCAGGATTCATTAAGTAACAAAAATATACATATAATTTCAGTCAAAACTTATACCTTGTTGCAGCAACAGATCATCTGCTTCACTCCAAGAGTGAAAGCCAGAAGAGCATGCTCACGGGTCTGACCATCCTTGGAGATACCAGCCTCAAATCCTCCGGTTGTGGAGTCAATGATAAGAACAGCACAGTCAGCCTGTGAAGTACCAGTGATCATGTTCTTGATGAAATCACGATGTCCAGGGGCATCGATGACCGTGCAGTAGTACTTGGTAGTCTCAAACTTCCACAAGGCGATATCAATGGTGATACCACGCTCACGCTCGGCCTTCAGCTTGTCAAGAACCCAGGCATACTTGAATGACCTCTTGTTCATCTCAGCAGCTTCCTTCTCGAATCTCTCAATCACACGCTTGTCGATACCACCAAGCTTGTAGATGAGATGTCCAGTGGTGGTTGACTTCCCAGAGTCGACATGGCCAATGACCACAATGCTGATATGAATCTTCTCTTTACCCATAGCTTAACTGTTAAAGAAGTACTACACCTGCAGTGAAAAAAATCAAACCCAGTAAGCCAGAGATCTTACATAAAGCTTAGCACACGAACAGAGACTCCATAGCTATATATATGAACTATAATCACAAGCTTACAACTTTACAAACATAAATATGAGTTCACATAATCCAAATCTCACATAAGAGTTAACTCAAATATCATCAGAATAAATTTATACACGGAGATCTAAACAAGAGATACTGAAGCAACAGGTCCTTATACCTTACAAACAGAAGAAAGACGCAACAAATCTGAAACCGAAACATTATTTCAATTAAAGTTGTCCAAAATCCTTCAGAATTAATAAAATAAGCAGATACACGCGGACAAGATTGAATTCAATACTCCAAATCAGATCTTCACTGACCAAAAACTCATTTACTAGGAAATAAATCGCTTATTCAAACAAGATCGAAGAGAAACATATGAAACACAGACCATTTATCCAAAACTAAAATGAAACACTTCAACTAAAAATTCGATTTACATAAATTTAAACCGATTAAACACTACACAAAGTAAGCAATTACAAAATCATAAGAAAACGAAGATTAAATCTACGCATATCCAACATAGGGGAAGCAATTAGTACCTTCAAAAGAATGAGCGACGAAAAACTGAGGATGGCCTGCGGAGAAGGTTTGGAGGAAAATTGTGTGTGAACAAGTTATATATAGTAGCCAGGCTAGGGTTTAGGGAAAGATATCTGAGTTGGATTGACTGTTATACCCCTGTGACTATAGGCAAAGTGACTGTTTAGTCCTTCTCAGCCTTGGGGACCAAGCACATGCAAAGTCAACGTTCCTTATAATTAGAGGAGACGATTAAAAAATAATCTATTTTTCCTTTCAGAATACAAAATTAATCTACTATTAATGAGTTCGAAAAGACAAAATAAATCTATTAATAATCACAATATTAATAATTCATTGGCGGTTGTATTTTGTATGATAGAAGAAAATAATATCTTATACGGCATTTGAGAATCTTATTCAATTACTACCTCCGTCTCATTTAAGTAAACATGTATTCCGTTTCGGTCCGTCTCAACTAATAGACTTGTTTCCTTAAATGACAAAGAATACTTAGCTACAATTAACTCTCTCTCCTCAGAATTAATTATGGCCACACAATCTCCACTCTCTTGATTCTTGTATCTACATGAACAGTCTCTACTTAAATGAGACGGAGGTAGTATGTCTTTTCCTACGAGAAGATAAATTTTTTTATTTCAAAATAGCGCGTACATGAACATGAAGTACATGCAGGGGCGGAGCCAGACTTCCGGCCTAGGGGGGTCACACTGGCGGTGAAGGCCGGCCGGTGGAGTAGCAGTGACGGGAGCGGAATGGCACGGTGACTGAACTGACATGAAATTGGGAGGGTCGACTTAACTGTGTTCCAATTTATCATAATTTTATAGATACATAACAAGATTTTAAAATAAATTTAAACATATGTAGATGTCGTTTTCAACGGAAGTCGGAATCATAATAATGTTAAAATTACATCATGACGATGTTAAATAAGTCTAAAAAGGCATTCATGAAGGAGCTAAAAATTAATAAATTTAAATTCTATTTTTTGTTAAAGTAAATAAATAATTCATGAAGAGGGGCAGATGAATAAATACAAGATGTTTAAGGTAAAAATTAAAATGATGTTTAATTATAAGAGAAATAACTAGAAGGATAAAATAAAAAAATAAATAAAAAATAATGGATAAAGAGAGATGAATAGTTACAACAAGGATAATTAAAAAGTGGAGTTCAAGGATCGAACCCGTATGTTTTCAGTAATAGACAGTGCTTCAATCCACTCCACCAATCTTTACTTCTTAAACATACCTATGCATTTAATATTATATATTTCTAAAATATTGTATAAGATTCAATATAACTATGTATATATAGCTAATTTTTTCAGGAACCACAGGGGGTCCTCTGCACCCACTGTCACCACTGTGGCTCCGCCCCTGAGTACATGATAAAACTAGGGGTGTCGATCGGTACGGTACCGGTACTCCCGTACCGAAAATTTGGTACCCGGGTACCGAAATATCCATATTTCTGGGTACAAATACCGTACCGAATTATTAATTCGGGTACCCGGGTACCGAACGGTTCGGTACGGGTATTCCCGAATTACCGAATAAATTACCGAAAATTAAAAAAAAAGAAAAGAAAATCTTACTTTTTTTTTAATTTCTCATGGTGTTCAATAAAAAAAATACAAATTCAAACTTTCAATACCAATAATAATCTAAATTATTATAAACTAACAAAACACAATCACAAATCCACAATCTAAATTCACAATCCAAAATAGAAATAAAATAAAATATTATTTAATTTTACTTAATTTAGGTATTAAAAAATTCAATTTTAGAAAATAGAAATAAAATATTATTTAATTTTACTTAGTTTAGGTATTATGAAATTCAATTTTAGAAAATAGAAATAAAATATAATATTTAATTAATTTATATATTAATTTCGGTACCCGGGTACGGTCGAAAATAATGAAATATCTGGTACGGTACCGGTTTTCCCGAAGTACCGGTACCGTTTCGACAGCCCTAGATAAAACATAATACAAAGTCGGAGCTTTA